>OZ012661.1:69864326-70054547 GCA_963942545.1 Oxycera nigricornis
GTTTGTACTAAAAATAAAATCATGAATGCGACCTAGATTTTAAAAATGCAGCAACAATAGTTCATGGAAGAAAGAGATCCAAAATAGTTTTAAAATTAAATTCAAATAAAAGGAACGACTAACAAGGAAAATAATAATTTTTTTCACGTGCGATGGCAAGCGCTTTCCATCGGCAGAGTTACAAAAATGTGTCATTAATTAAATAATTAACAATATATATATATATATATGCATTTTTAAAATCTAGGTCGCATTCATGATTTTATTTTTAGTACAAACAAGACCAGGTTAGAACAGAGCCCTTGGAAGTTTCTTTGTAAATCTTACGTCCTAGTATTTAAATTTCAGCAAATATAGCCCCAAACCCGGCTGAGGTGAGTCTGAGCCTAATGCACGAATCGCATGTGGACTCGTAAGCACTAGGACGTGGTAAAGTGGACCCAAGCAGTGACATCTGTGCCTAGCGAACTCAATTGAAGTTCGTTCTCCTTTTGGGAGTGGTACAAGCACTCGAGAGATTGTTTGCTCGCGTGGTATATAATCGTCTTTTTATTTTTTCGTTTGCTAATTTTAGGATTTAGTCTGGTTACCGTATTCTAAAATAGTTGTCCTGTTAGTGTTCTCGGATTAGCTTTGTTTATGATCTTTCGCGTTTCTCCATACGTGTTCAAGAGTTGGTAAGTACAGTAAAGTAAGAGGTATTTCCTCAAGAGTTAGATAATTTATCGAATTGCTCGCTTTTTGATCGTAATTTCTTGTAAAATGAGATTCGAGCCCTACACTAGAGAACTTACCTACAAAATTACGCACTGAGCTGAGCTGAATTGCTTGCTCTCGGTTGGAATTTGTTATCGGACAATAAGATGGCTGAATCTCTTGGTGTGGAATTTGGGCACCAAAGTTAGAGATATGTTCCCACGACAGGACGTGTCAAACTAAGCTGGCTTGACAGTAGTTCGTGTCTCGTCCCCGAGACTGAACTTCCATGAAATCAACCAGACGAAAGTCTTAATTATTTGAAATTTTGTCTCGATTTCTTTTGCCACTGTAACATATAATTACAATGGTGCCCGACGTGGGTCCTAAATTACCAAGCGGTTTGTTTATGCGTTCTCCTCCGTTCTTGGACATAAACTTACAGTGTAACTGTAGTTATAGTTTAGAATTTAGTTCAACTAGAGGTATCTTTGATTGTTGATTCAAATGAATGTATAATTGTTAAACCCGGCTGAGGTGAGTCTGAGCCTAATGCGCGAATCGCATGTGGACTCGTAAGCACTAGGACGTGGTAAAGTGGACCCAAGTGGTGACATCTGTGCCTAGCGAACTCAATTGAAGTTCGTTCTCCTTTTGGGAGTGGTACAAGCACTCGAGAGATTGTTTGCTCGCGTGGTATATAATCGTCTTTTTATTTTTTCGTTTGCTAATTTTAGGATTTAGTCTGGTTACCGTATTCTAAAATAGTTGTCCTGTTAGTGTTCTCGGATTAGCTTTGTTTATGATCTTTCAAGCTTCTCCATACGTGTTCAAGAGTTGGTAAGTACAGTAAAGTAAGAGGTATTTCCTCAAGAGTTAGATAATTTATCGAATTGCTCGCTTTTTGATCGTAATTTCTTGTAAAATGAGATTCGGGCCCTACACTAGAGAACTTACCTACAAAATTACGCACTGAGCTGAGCTGAATTGCTTGCTCTCGGTTGGAATTTGTTATCGGACAATAAGATGGCTGAATCTCTTGGTGTGGAATTTGGGCACCAAAGTTAGAGATATGTTCCCACGACAGGACGTGTCAAACTAAGCTGGCTTGACAGTAGTTCGTGTCTCGTCCCCGAGACTGAACTTCCATGAAATCAACCAGACGAAAGTCTTAATTATTTGAAATTTTGTCTCGATTTCTTTTGCCACTGTAACATATAATTACAATGGTGCCCGACGTGGGTCCTAAATTACCAAGCGGTTTGTTTATGCGTTCTCCTCCGTTCTTGGACATAAACTTACAGTGTAACTGTAGTTATAGTTTAGAATTTAGTTCAACTAGAGGTATCTTCGATTGTTGATTCAAATGAATGTATAATTGTTAAACCTTTAAGATTGTTTATAACTTCAAGATGCAAATCTAAAAATACAGCTTCAAAGGAGTGAGTTTCTAAAACAAGAAACGTCATGCTCATGTTATCACAACAACAAAAAAATAAAACCCAATTCCAACAAAATCGAGATAATCAACAAATTTCCAATCTTGATATCACTTTTCGAGTACCTTGGTCAGCATCCTAGCAAACCCAACTTCTAGGAACCTCAAAAGTGTGCAATACTCTTTTTTCAAAGAAGTCGGTAATTAATTCAATTGATAACATGCGGAATGGTTCGGGGAAGACAAACTTCGATAGATGGTTCAACAAACAAAACAAACAATATACAAACGTTTCCAGTAGCAGATGTTGGGTATGGGTCAAGCAGATCTATGTTCAAGCGTTGAAAAACGCGTTCTGGTGCGTGTGCCTTTGTTTTCTTGCAGACATTGTAAGCGCAGACGCAGAGATTCGATCAAATTGGTCCTCTAAGGCCAAAAAACTTTTCAAGACGCTTCAGTGTTGTACCGATCCCCTATGAAACCATATAGAATGATCTTATACCCGTTATAGAAAGTTGCGTGTTCTCTTGATGAACCATAATAGAATTAAATCTTTATAAAATGAAACACTCGTTTTTTTTGACTCACAAATTTTATTATTAGCACGACGCGTTTCGATCCTTAGATCATCTTCAGGTTACATACAATGTATAATATTTCTTGGTTTTGTTCTTAAGTAATTAATGGTTGAAGGAGTGGTGATTGGAAGGGAAGGGTAATATCAATTAGCAGGTTTTCCTTTCTCTTTGTGGCCCGCCTAATCTCAAGGCATTCCAGGTAGTCTAGCTTTTTCCCTTTGTTTATTTTATATAGGATGCAAATATTGTTAATGCTAAAATTATGACCTGTATCTAAAATATGTTGGGCTATCACAGAATTTGGATTTACCTCTCTAGTTGCTTTGATTTGCTCATTGTATCTAATTTTAAAGCTCTTACCTGTTTGTCCTATAAAAGCTGCATCGCAATTATCACAGGATGCACGATACACTCCTGAATGAGAAAGGGGATCATTTTTGCTTTTGTTGTTAAATAGTAATTTTTTTAAATTAATTCTAGTCGAACGAATAAAGGATAATTCAGTGTTGTATTTTAAATATTTGGACAATTTACTATTGATGGGGCCTACGTACTTTTACTTTCTCCATGGTTGAACATTACCATCTTTTTGAAGTGGATATATTTCTTTAATAATTTTCAATTTACGTTTTTTGTTTATAAGTCCTAAAATGAGTTGCTTAGGGTATCCATTATATTTGACTATATTAAAAAAAAATACAAAAGTGCGATAAGTGGTGGAGAATAAGCATTTCCCATTGCGTTTTGGTAAACCTTTCGTAAGTCTTGGAATTTTTTATCTTCTTAGGTTTGACTACCAGTTTTATGCGGGTCGACCAACTGATTTGGAATTCTTCAATAATCCCCGTCGCAAGCATTCTGTCCAGTTCGACATAGAATAGTTTTTCCACTGACGGGGAGATGGAGCAATGTCGCTGTTTTATAGGTTTGTTGCTTCGCACAATAATTGCATGTGAGACAAATGTGGAACGCCCCAATTCTTTAGCGTAGGATGGAAAGCTGGCGATGATGGAATTGAGAAACTTCTACTGAAGTGGTGCCATGATTTGACGGCGATTCCGGTTTCAGTGGGCTCACGGTTGCGTGGCACAAAGTGGACTCCCAGATACATACAGGTCTTGGCTCAGGGAACAGATGATGTTAAATGACAAATTTTTCGTTTGACTGCAGAAAGTAATGGTGATTTTGACTTCAATTACCGCGTGGTGTCATGTGCCGTCAGCAGTCATGCGGTTTAAATGAAATTTTCTCGACACGGTGTAAGTTGCTTTCAAAAAATCTCTACGCAAAACCTCAGACAATACAGCAAACGCTGGATTCTGTTTCAAGCCGACCACATACTTGTTGTTCGCCGAATAGGGGGACGTAGGCATGTGTCTTCCGTGGGCCAATCCAATATATTTGGCGCAATATCAAGTCTTTTGTTGCACAAGACCTTCCTCTTGTCGAAGTGTGAAACTCTCTGGAGCCACTGGAAAAGCTTCTTCACCCCAAAAATACGCTGCCTAGAACTGCAGCACCTGAGCAAACGTACTTGGTAAGTCGTATGTTGCGCAAAATGGCAATTAGCATGTATATGAAAAACGTCCTTGGAAGGAGTTGAATGGGACTTAGCAAAGCTATCATGCTGCAAAACGCAGATAAAGTAAGCATAACTGGGATTCAATGGAGACTTCTCACTTAGAGTAACCGCGTCCTCGAGTGTTTCATGCTTAGAACATGGATTGCCTATGCCTTGATGTTTGCACGCGGTACATGAGGTCTCAAGTTTTTGCGAAGTCTAAATCCAATCACGTTTTAGGGTCGCTGTATGCTAGACAGCTAGGCCAATACATATTTGGTTTGTCATAACCTTAGTGAAGCATCGAACAATCCGCCAGGTGCAGATCTAAGTGGTAACCGGGCTTTCAGCAGTCCCAACATACAGCTATCCTTTTCAAAGCGTCCATGGTGTTAAAGCCACTGTCATCTACTGAGGGGGAAAATTCTTATAGTATTCTTGATGAATCCACAAACTGCGTGGTCAGGGTCGTGTATTGAGATTTATGTGGGCACAACTGCTCCAGTTAACGCTGCCTAAACGGAGGTCGCGTGTAAGGTCGGAACATGCTACGTCTAGATGCCGAGCAACGTTGTCGACCCACAACCCTGAAGGGCCAAATGGGGGTCTGCCCTGTTCTTGAAGACCCCAAACTACCGTACGGATAAACGCTGTTTTCCTAAAGAATAAATAATGTTACGTTCGCCACTTCACATAATCAAGCCTATTAAGAATTATATTGTCAGTCATTAATGAACCATATTGTAAATATTATATAGGTAGGTATATATACAAAAATTAGGGAATAGATTTATCTAGTGTAAGGTATTGAATTATATAAATACGTAATAGATTTGCTTAGGGTATTGATGTTTGCATGAAAATGTAGGGGATATGTAGGTATGTAAGGATATTAGATTAAGTAACTAAGTAGGTAATAAGTTTTTATGGAGAGTGATCAACAAAACAACGCTCACCCAATCGCCGCAACAGAGCCAAAACCAGGCTCCGCCCGGTGTATGATGGGCCCAATGGAGTCCCCTATGCGCCTGTGATACCCACAAACATTGGTACGTGCATTTCATCATGATTAACGACTGCCACGAGTATTTCATCAGACAAGCAGCAGTCACAACATTTACCCCACACCGAGGTGCAACGCTCTGGCCAAATCCACGAAACTTCGATCGCCAGCTGATGTGCGTCGCCAAAAACCAGTTCCAAATCTCGAAAAGCTGCGATGAGATCAACTGCCCAGCTGAGTGGGCATTGACCGCCGATGCGAAAAAAACGGGACTGAGTTTTTGATGACGCACATCAGCTGGCACCAAATGTTACGGCTATATTTCGGGCAACGTTTCCATTACACCGCAGTCGACCCTGGCCACGGCTTTGGGCAATCCCACCCGGCTTCACCCGCGAAGAGGGGTGTGGGAAAATATATTTTCAAAAAAAGGGCGCCACTCGTTTCTGCGCCGGGTCTGCCCTGTCCGCGGACCCTGAAACGGGAATAGGATCCGTGACGACCCAAAATCACCGACCGAATAGGGAATTTCCTTTCGAAGCAAAGATTGAAACCCGAGGAGCTGACGCGACGTTCGCTCTGTCAATTCTCACAATTAATACAGTTCCTTATTAAGCACTATTTATTCTATCCAATTCCAAACCTATCTTTCCCTATCTATATATGCTTAAATCTACTTACAATTTGTTTCATTTACACTACGTCCACCGCTTGTTGTCCGCCGTCTTTTTAAATTTGGCTCCACTCCTCCTATTGGCCGAATTTTTCTTCCTCCTTGTACTGGTCGATGTCGTGGGAGTTGGATTGGTTGGAGTCGCTCGTCTTTGAACTTCGCACTCAACCAACAGATCGACCTAAAAGACAACCGCAGCTTCGCACCGAAACAAGGAGATCGACGTAAAAAGCAAATGCCGCTTCGCACTCACCAAAGAGATCCACGTAAAAAGTGAACGCCGCCTCGCACTGAACCATGAGATCGACGTAAAAAGCGAACGCCGCTTCGCACTCAACCAAGAGATCGACGTAAAAAGTTCCGTCAGCTGCTTCCGCAATAGTGTTTATGCAAAAACCCAGTCCCTTTTTTCCGCATCGGTGGTCAATGCCCACTCAGCTGGGCAGTTGATCTCATCGCAGCTTTCCGAACTTTGGAACTAGTTTTTGGCGACGCACATCAGCTGGCGATCGAAGCTTCGTGGATTTGGCCAGAGCGTTGCACCTCGGTGTGGGGTAAATGCTGTGACTTCTGCCTGTCTGGTGAAATACTCGTGGCAGTCGTTAACCATGATAAATGCACGTACCAATGTTTGTGGGTATCACATGCGCATAAGGGACTCCATTGGGCACATCATACACCGGGCGGAGCCTGGTTTTGGCTCTGTTGCGGCGATTGGGTGAGCGTTGTTTAGTTGATCACTCTCCATAAAAACTTATTACCTACTTAGTTACCTAATCCAATATCCTTACATACCTACATATCCTCTACATTTTCATGCAAACATCAATACCCTAAGCAAATCTATTACGTATTTATATAATTCAATACCTTACTCTAGATAAATCTATTCCCTAATTTTTGTATATGTACCTACCTATATAATATTTGCAATATAATTCATTAATGACTGACAATATAACTCTTAATAGGCTTGATTATGTGAAGTGGCGAACGTAACATTATTTATTCTTTAGGAAAACAGCGTTTACCCGTACGGTAGTTTGGGGTCTTCAAAAACAGGGCAGACCCCCATTTGGCCCTTCAGGATTGTGGGTCGACCACGTTGCGTGGCGAACGTAACGAATTTTTAACTGGAATTACAGTTCTACTTTTCTGATAGTTTTCTCTACTTTTTTTAGGTACTCATAATTTTCTCTTTCCTGTTTTGTGCTATCTGGGCAAGACGTACAGAAAAAGCTTGCAAAGCTTGGTCCAGCGTCATTTGAATTTTTGTATGGTACTTACTGTTCACGTTCATTGTTCACTTTTGCTTTTCATTCTTCACCGCACTGACTTTTTTTAACTATACTTAAAAGTAGTGGTAATATGCCGGTTCTGGAGCGGAAGTGAACTGTCAAAGTCCGATGACGTCATCACTCCGACCGGAAGTAAACTGTCAAAGTTCGATGACGTCATCACCCCGACCGGAAGTGAACTGTCAAAAGGTCCTTGACCCCCATATAACCGCAAGCTTGGGATGGCCACGCCCACAAAGCCGCAAGCCTATTACGTCATCAACCGCAATCAAGCCGATGACGGTATTAACCCTTTCTCCCCCCCCCCTCTCACTCACACACACACACACACACGATCTTACCCACATCGGTGTTGCCACACGCACGATCTAATTTTGCGCCCCGCGATTCCACTTTACATCGACGACCCTCTAAATTTCACGGCAAGACACCTCCACATATTCGGAGCCACTAAAAATTGTTTGTGACGTTCAAGTTCGAATTTCCCACGAGCGAATTACAGTCGGATGTAATTTTTGAATATTGTGGTTTTTAGAGGAAATAGCGCCGATAAGAGGCATCCGTTTCTACCCAAGGAGGATGTGGTTTTTTATTTGAATTTGATATACGCTTTGAAGAAATCAAATGAAATAACGTTGATAAGAGGCAAGTTTGTGGTTTTTAAGAAAATTTTTAGATAACGAAGTTTGCGCACATTTTTTATAAAAGACAATTGAAACGAAAATAAAAGCCGTTATACCAAAAAATTATTACGTCATCAGTTTTTGCTTATCTATTTTCGGTCAAAAGAAGGATGTGGTTAAAAGTTTAAAAAAAGAAGCGGAAAAATTGCAATTAAAGTTGAATAATTGTGGTTTATGATTTTGTTTATAAGGCGAGCCGAAAATTACAATGGCCATAGTTTTTTCCAAGTTTTAATAGCGAAAGGTGTTTTTAATTTTTGTGAAAAATGGAAGGTTTTGTGTGTGAATTCCGTGAAAAAGATTTTTTGTCATCTGGTGCCCCAAAGCAGCAAATACCACATACTGACGTTCCTGCAATCAACCCGGTGTTGAGATTTACCAAAGCCACCAAGTATGCTTTTACACCGATAAGGGTTGGAAGACTTGACGCAGGTATCTGTTTACAAAGCGCCTATAACGATGTGGCGGCGGCGCGTGGTCGAAAAACTATCTAAACAGACATCCACGTTCACTTGCCATCTGGTTGTGCTGGACGGATAGTACCTAGATGGAATCTCGCCGTAGAACACGGAATAGATGTTCTGGGTGGTGTCGTGGACGAGGATTATCGTGGTCCACTGCAAGTTGTATTGTTCAATAATTCCGATGCGGATTTTATAGTGAAAAGAGGCGCTTTTATTGCCCGATTGGTTTGCGAAAAGGTCTGCTATCCGGAGATTGAAGAAGTTACCATGTGTATATTGGATCCGACAATAAACTATTAATTAATAACTTCGAAACCATGGTTTTTTATTAAATACGTGTTTTTGTATAAAAAGTTTTATACTGAAAACCGCTTTTCTTGCGGGACCCGAAGTTACCATGCGTATATTGCATCCGAGTTATTCTATTTCAGTGTTGTGTCGATAATTATAGTATATAAAATAAATGGGATTGAATCAATATTGTTATTTTATCTTATTGGAAAAAATCCAGAATCATGGTCAAAACCACATTCCTCTCATGTAGTACTATTGTAATCAGTGTCGTCTGTATCATCGTTGTCGTTCGTACCGTTATCTTTATTTGTTTTTATGCGTTTACGTGGTTGTTTGGGTTTATTATGCAAACGGCGGATATCCTCCGATCCAATATAGGGGCGTTCAAGAGGCAATAGAAAATTTTGTTGTATTCTTTAATTTCTGTATCAATTCATTGAAATAAAGAGGTATTGTCCATTTAAAGAAAAACCATTTACATCTAAAGCAAATAAAAATCTAAACTTTGTTCGATCAATATATTTCAACATAATCCAACCTTATTATTAACAACTAAAAAAAATTTTTTTTACAAGATATACCCGATACATAGGGCGATATGTGTTTTCTGCGCCGAAGAATTTGCGGGTTATAATTCAAGGGTATAAGCTCGCGTAGATCCTCTAATTTGATTTTGTCAATGAATATGGAATCGCAGAGGGCAGGAAAGGAAAGATTTAAAAAGAATTTGCGGGGAAAATCTAATGTTTTCAATTCCAAACGAGTTGTTGACATTTTAATGGAAATGTATATAACACCACCCAACGAGCCCTATGAAGCAGCCACTGAACAGAATTTTTTTAGTAAATAAGAAGCTGCCCACGAGTAACAACCACTCAGATATATTTTTAAAGCTAAAATGGATTTGGCAAGCTACATATCCTTGTTGATTAAATACAGCCGCATATTGTTGGAAGAACATCGCGAACAAATTATGAAAAATGTATTATTTTTAATGTTATATTACAAAACGGACGAAACAAATTCAATACATGGAAGACACTTTGTCAGCTGTCCTTGGTCTAAAGACGACGCAAAATCCGCGCCGGATACATGCGCCTGCCACAGTGTTTATCGAAAACGCAACAACATTGAAAAACTTATAAAATTTTATAAAAGACTAAGAAATGAGACATGTAAAGATTTTTTTGTTTTAAAATGTTTTTTTCTTTATTAATCAATGAAATATAACATATTAAGATAAATCTGTTTTTTAATCCAGGAATTATGTTGGCTTGGAAAGCCTAACCATTTAACATATAATTTATCTCCAGCTCGTTTTAAAACCCTTTCCACGAGGTACAAGTGAGGGTGTTTCGTTTTTAGCAATTCGTTTTCATAAAATCCTCCCTGTATGCGTTCGCCCCTATAATCTGCAAGCAAACAAGTTGTTGGATTTGTATTGTTTACAGCTTGCTCTTTGAAAATTTCAGTTGTTCAGTTCGGAGTATACCTCGTCTCGAAAACATGTTTTTATTTACTGATGCGGACAAAATCACCTATTCTAAATTTGGGTTTCGAAAACACTTTTAAATTACTATAAACGATTTTAACAAGAGCCCCTCGTTTGAAGAATTTACATCGCAGGGCTTCAATTTGATTGTTCTGTGAATTGTGTTGTTATACTTGTCTGCCAAATTTTGGACGCTATCAATCCACTTATAAGACCCACGCAGGCTAAACTCCTTCCACATCATTCCCTTCAAGGTTTGATTAAAGCGCTCAACTATCGAAGCTTTGAGGGGGCTGAACGTTGAATAAATGATTGATGATGTGACTTTGCATTAGTTTTTGAAATGGTTTGTTATGAAACTCTTTTTCAAGATCACTTTGCACATTTTTGGGGATTCGCGAGGAGTCAGAAAATATGCTTTCCATTGCGCCGGCCACCTCACTTCCACGCTTTGTTTTTAATGGAATGACCCATACAAATTTTGAAAACGATATCCTTTATTATTGGCAGAATATGTGCCCATCTCCACCAAATCAAATTGCCACAAGTCGTCGAGGCCCTTTATCATATTCTTTAGTGTTCGATTGAATCGTTCAACAATTGATGCCTTAAGAGGACTATACGTAGAATAATTGTTTATTTGATATTTCTCCACGACATTTTTAAAGTGTTTGTTGTAGAATTCTTTTCCATCGTCTGTTTGTAATTTTTTTGGGTGTGCGTCCTTGTTGGAAAATATGTTCAATCGCCATAGCAACTTCTTCGCCATTTTTTTTTGATCGGAGCCGGCCATGCAAACTTTGAAAATGTGTCGATGACCGTAAGAAGGAAACGAAACCCCGTATTATCGCTAGCATATGCTTCCATTTAGACTAAATCGGCCTGCCACAAGCCATCCAAACCTTTTATTATAACAAGTCGTCGCTTGTTTTTTTTCGAGCGGGTGTATACAATTCGTTTACTACTTTCCGTTTGCTCAATTTAAAATGACCTGAATTTCGTTATACGGTTGATATTTGTATAATAGTAGGTCTTTCGTTTAAAAAGCGACCAAATTTATCAACACCCGTTTATAAATAACAATAATAACTAGTGAATGATGATGATGAAAGTTATCGTATTTATTCTATTATTTGTGATTCTTTTAATTCTTCAATAATTGATATTATTTCGTTATGGTTATTGTGATCTGTTTGTTGCGATGCAATGAGTTACTGCAATCGACTTACTAATTCATTCGGATCATTCCAATTTATATAGTCTTTCTGTTTGTTAGGTGTTTGCATTAAGCTGTAGTTGTTGTATTTAATGTTGGCCGCTCGTTTTAACCCCCTTCCTTCTTTGCTATTCGACAGCTTAGAAATTATTTGTGTATATAAGATTCGATTTCCATTGACTTGACTACTACTGTCATAAGATCGCCTGTGAGCATTACTATGAAGAAGAATATTTTTCTAATTCTCTAAATTTTCATTGGTATATAATGTTTGATCTGGGTTCTTCATAAAAAGCAGTTCAAATAAACCTTGAGTTCCCATATAAGAATTCTCATCTACAACTATTTGATTACCATCGACTACGAAATTCGAATTTCCTATTTTCCAATTCTCCTCAGCATCGTCATCCTTATATACACCATAAATACTATCAATTATAGTCGGTTGATTTACATAAATATCTAGATATTGTTTAGAAATATCTGAAAAATGGTTTTGCTTCATGTACTCTTCAAGATGTGTTTGTCCTTCCGGAGAGGTTACATATTTACGAATAGCTTTTGTAGAAGAATTAGATGAAGTGCTGGTCCGATTAAGTTTTCGCTTAAACTTTGGTGGAGGAGGAGTTTTGAAACTATCTTCTTCTTCACTATCTTCCTTGAAACTGTCTTCTTCTTCACTATCTTTCTCTTTTTCTCTTTTTTTTCTTCATTTTTCCTTATTTATTGGTTGACTTTACAATATCACTGAGTAGCTGTTTATCATAGATTGTCCTTTTCATTGTTTATGGGGGCAACAGCAGCAGCAATTTGTCTTCAAGTTTCGAAAGATCTCTAAAATATTTTGAAATATTCTTTCAATAGGTTCTAATTTGATTTTGAAATGATTTTTGCTGTACCTAAATCGATTTGTATCTTTTTCGAATTGTTTGGAACTATCTTCACTGTTGCTCCACTCAAACCGTGTCGCGCAACGGAGTGCAGTGCGCGCAGAAGTGCTTGGCGGGCGACGAGCAGCCTTTCTTTTCTGCTTTCTGGCTTTTTTGCCGCCCCTGCGTTCGTTCGCTTTCCGCTCGCTCGGCCTGTGTCAAACGTATACAAAATTACGATCTCATGTTATTCTGTTTCTCACAAGCGACGTCATGAAATATAAAAACTGAGTTTCTTTGGCGTCGCTTGGATCTATTACCTCGTTATTTTCGGTGAATGTATAATATCCTAGGCCCTTAATGGGCGACACAACACGCTTTAAATACTCATATTTTGGTTGATACAACGACTTTGAATACAGATATATATTCTCAAATTTCAAACCGTTCGGATGTAAGAGCAAGCTTAGCATAATATTGGTTTTACCAGAACTCGAAGGGCCGACAATTATCGCTCGAATGTCATTTGGTAAAAGCACGCTATGTTTTATTCTCGCTCCGTGGCGATTATCACCAAAATCGAAATTTTCAATGCCTAGCTTTGCATGTTGTTTTACTAGCTTCATTTTGTGTACTATGATACAACCACACATAAATACATTGTTTTATAGGGTTTTTCAATCTATTTGCAACGAAGGCCCGCAGCAAAAGGTTGTACATAATATAATATAATGATTGAGTTTGCCCGAAAATCAATTAGTAACTCACGAAATTCCACTGGAGGAGGTTTAATAAATACACTCATCAGCAATCTACCATTCGAGCTACATATACCGGGCTATAATTTTTGTGGTCCAGGCACAAAACTACAAAAGCGTTTAGCTAGAGGCGATCGCGGTGTGAATCTACTTGATGAGGCGTGTCGAGAGCACGACATTGCCTACTCCAAACACAAAGATACTTTAAACAGAAACATAGCGGATAGAATTTTAGCGGAAAAGGCGTGGAACAGGGCAACTTCAAATAACGCCAACTTGGGCGAGAGGACAAACGCCTGGTTGATTACAAACGCCATGAAAACTAAAGTGAAGTTGGGAATGGGGTGCACTAAGAGTAAATCGAGAGAAAGGCGAAAGCAGAGGAAACTGAACAAAACTTTATTTAAATCGGCGCTTAAAAACATAAATATTGTATTGAAGAGGAAAAAGCCAGAGAGCATATCGAAAACAATCAAATTGGCTATGAAAACTGCAAAAGACGTCATTGGAACAAAAAATCTCTAGTTGAAACTCCACGGATCATACCAATTCCGAAAGTTGGTGGTGTTTTACCCCTCATTCCCATATTTGCTGGACTTATAGCACTTGGAGTGTTAGTTGGCGGCGCATCACAAATCGCAAAAGCTGTTAATAATGCAAAAAATGCAAAAGAACAACTGGCAGAAAGTGTGAGACACAATAGACAAATGGAAGCCGTTGCGCTTGGAAAGGGGCTTCATCTGAAACCATATAGGAAGGGGCTAGGGCTTTACTTAACTCAACCATCAAAAAACTTCTAAGACGGCTGCCCCGTAGAGCGTTAACCGAACTCGATATATTCAAATTCGCTGAAAACATTCCCTACTTTCGTGGTGTATTTATGCGCGATCAGCTGCCAAAGCATCCCTGGTATACGGAGTGTGGCGTAATAAATTTGGATATTTCATTGGGCCCCGGCACCCATTGCGTAGCGTACTACAAACACCAAGATCATGTGGAATATTTTGATAGCTTTGGAAATTTGCAGCCGCCAAAAGAAGTTATTTCCTATCTTGGTTCAAATATCAAATACAACTATAGACAATATCAAGACTTTGACTCAGTGATATGTGGCCACTTATGTTTAAAATTTCTGTATGATTGTGTTAAAATCTATGAAAAATAAATATAAATATTAAAAGATATAGAAATTGTTGTTTAGTATGGTTAATACAACATCATAATCAGCATGTCGATGACCTTGATTTTGAGTGGAATCACTTCTACATTAACCGCAGAATATTTTCCTCCCTTGGAATTGGCTGGCGACTATGTATGCGGTTTGGTTGACTTTCAAACATATAACTCCATTCCAAATGTTGATAACGATAATAACCTTTTTCATATTGGAAATGAAGAAATTGAGATACCAGTCGGGTCTTATGAAGTTGACGATATTGCTCTTTACATAGAAAAAGAGCTGGAAAGAAGGAGGAAAAGGTATGCGCTAAAAATTAAAGCAAACAACAACACTCTCAAGGCAGAAATAAAAAGTAGTGAGACAATATACTTTAATCGGGTGCGAACGGTTGGCAACTTATTGGGTTTTAAGGATGTGGCTCTACACCCCACCAAAACACACACTTCAACACTACCTTTTAACATTTAAACGGTGAATGCAATTCGTATAGAGTGAAACCTAGTCACCGGCTCGTATATTATCAATACCATTGCGCACACTATTCATGAATTTTCACCAGACGTTGGTCCAGGGTATAAAATAATTGAAGCCCCGAAAAGTCTTATTTATTTGCCGCTGAATACCCGTGAAGTAAGGTTCTTGGAGCTAAAAATATTGGATCAAGACGGACAACTTGTTAATTTCCGCGGCGAAACCATTACCGCACGCCTCCATCTGAAACCAGCATAAAATGTTGATATATAACCAAGATGCTGGTTCTCTTTCCACCAGTGTACAATCAGTGTCTACTTCTTCAACATCGAAAAGAAAAACACCAAGTGTTGTTGTTGGAAAAGCACACTTAACACAAGCAAATAAATTATTTCTACAATCACTGGGATTTCAGTTAAAGAAGGAAAAATGACAAGTTTACTCAACATTACTAACCAGCCTGTGTTTAACGAAGATATTATAAAGAAGGAGTCACACCTATACACCATTTTCGACAGCATACAAAAACAGCGATGAAATCAGAATTTCTATTCAACATCAAGACTTGTATCTACTACCAAACGAAAGTTTTCTATACATTGAGGGCGCAATAACTTCAACAGAAGGAACAAAATTAGATGCCGCCAGTTCTGTTCTCAATAATAACTGTATATCTTTTCTTTTCGAAGAAATGCGATACGAATTGAATGGAATTGAAATTGATCGTACTAGAAGTTTGGGGGAAATTGAAATGCTACAAAACACTGGCTGGTCGCCGGAAAGACATTGTAAAGTTCCTGATTCGTTTTTCAACTTTTGTGTTCCGCTGAAAATGCTGCTTGGTTTCGCAGAAGATTACAAAAGAGTTGTTGTTAACGCACGACACGATTTGATCTTGATTCGGTCTAGAACCGATAATAATGTTGTTAATACAACAAAGGCTTATGACGTGTCCATTCATAAGTTATTATGGCGAATACCACATATAACCGTATCCGATGCTGAACGACTAAATTTTCTCAACATTATAAATGCCGGGCGTCCAATACAAATCAGTTTTAGAAGTTGGGATATGTACGAATATCCCATATTACCAGCAGCGTCTAGTCATCACATTTGGACTGTGAAAACTTCTTCACAGTGTAATGTGTGTTGATGATGAATTGTTTGGTCATTGGATGAATTGCCTTCGTGATCTCGTCTTCGGATGTACTCTTCCAGAGTGATGGTCTTCCTTTATTTAAAGACGGGAATTAGTACAATAGAAGGTCGGGACTGATTTCTGTAACACCTACAGGCATCTGTTAGAATGCCGCATATTTGGCGCAGTCCGAGTAGACAGGCAGCCGGTATTTCTAAAGTATTGAATTTGCCAAGATGAGAGGCAATTCGTTATCTGCCAATTAGTGAAAGGCAGTTTCTGCTCCTTTACTCAAAACTGTGAACTTTGCCGCTGGTAGGCAATGTCGCTTAATTAAAAACAACTTATAGTTCTACGTTGTAGAATAAAACTGAGGCTGAGCATAAACCCAACTCGTTCTTTTATTTACGAATTTTGCTTATGCTAATACAATAAAAATTGCTTATTGAATAAAAATCCCTACTCTAGTTCTATGTTAAGTTATCTAAACCAATCGATCATGGTTCAATTCCGTTCCCACGGAATTCGTCGCATCCAGTATTGTTTACGTTGCTTTGACCCAATTTGATTATTTGGATCAATGCTCTGAATGAACCGTTTACCATGGGTAGTTTGAGTAAAAGGGAAATTATCAAAGACTCATTTGGTGTATGTATTGGGATCGATTCGGTTGGTTTGTTAGGTTATGTAATAAAGCTTAAAAAGCTAGTGAGGGAAATTGTTGTGTATGGGATATTTTTGGATTCGGGACTAGGAATACCCTACACCCCATTTCTTTAAGAAAGTATTTGTTAGCAAATACGACTGATTGGTTGAGGTAACTTGGCTTAAACTATACTTAATGTAGCGTATAGATATACATATATATATATATATATATATTTGTAATAACAATAGTTTTTATATTAGAGCTTAATTAAATACAATAGTTTAAATACATTTACTTTGATTGTACAAGATTTTTGTATAATTTAAGTCTGTTATTGTGTATCCATTTATTTTTGTTCTCTATCTCTAATAGTGTATTGACGTTATTCGTGTTTATTACTTTATATGGGCCTTTATACGGTTTCTGGTTTTTCTTCCTGTTTTCTACTGTTATAAGTACTAGATCACCAATGTTTAATTGAAGAGGTTTTGTATATGATGTTTTATTGCTCCTAGCTAATTTTGTTTTTTCTATTAGTTCTCTGGCTTTTGCTGCAGATACTTTTAATCTTAGCTTCAACTCATTCGCGTAATTCTCAATATCATAGATTTTATCTGTGTTGTCTAGAGTGTCATTTGGTAAATATGAAAGTTTTCCGAAAACTAGTTCGTATGGTGTGTAGTTAGTGTCTACGTGTGGGGTTGTATTATATGAGAATGTATAGTATGGTATCCATTCATCCCAGTTATTGTCATCAACGAATGCTAACAGGTATTCATTGAGGACACGATGGTTTCTTTCTACTACACCTAACGTCTCATGGTGATAAGGAGTTGAAAAGATTTGTTTAATTTGTAACAGTTCGCAAATGTTTTTTAGTAGATTATTTGTAAATTCTGTCCCTAAATCGGTTTTTAAAATTTTGAAATGACCGTATTGTAGTATAAAATTGTTTACTAAGGCCTTTGCTACTGTCTTAGCTTCCTTACTTTCTATGGGTATAGCCGTAATATATTTTGTTAATTCGCATTGTAACGTTAATATATATCGATAATTGTTTGAAAGTCTCAATGGGCCTACGATGTCCGCACTTACTATTTCAAAACTAGTAGAGGGTGTATCGGTTTTAATCATTCTTTCTTTTGTGTGCTTAGTTATTTTATTGAATTTGCACTTTTTGCAATTGTTGATATAATGTTTGATCATGCTATTCATGTTCTTCCAACAGTATCTTTGTTTTAATTTAAGAAGCGTTTTGCGTATTTCTGTATGTCCTCCGTGTGGCGATTCGTGGAATTCTTTTATAAGTTCATTTTGTTTAGCGATGTCATTAATTCTCTTCGGGGGTTTATATATCATGATTTTTAACTGGATATCCATTTTTCGTTGCAACGTATTAAATAATTTCTTGAATTCTTCTTTGGGTACGTACCTAAATATTATATCTTCCATAGATAGAGCTAGCTCGTTTATATTATAATTCTGCGCATAATTCAGTAACTTCTTCACTACAGAAACTAGTTTCGTGTTTGAATTATCGTTACAGTTATTGCGAGATTTCACACTTTGCTTGTCGCTGGCGGAAACGTATTTCTCGTGAGCTTTATCGCTAAAGTGGACCATTAAATAATCTTCCTCCTTTGAGATTATTATACCTTCTTCATCGTTGCGCAACATATTAAATTTTAGTTTTAATGCCCCTGTTATATCGGATAGCGAAGTACAATCGAACGCATAGAGGTGATCAATCTCCCGTTTTCTTTTGTCGCTTTCGTTATCGATTTTTGTGCTTGTTTTATTACATTGTTGTTTTATCGCCTTGCTTCTTGTTATCGCCATAAGTTTCTTGCTGATACTTTCGTTATTGGTTGGGGGAATCATTGATTTTAATATTTCTGAGTCTATTTGTATTCTTGATAATGCGTCGGCATTTGTATTGATGTTACCTTTTTTATACACAATTTCAAAATCATAGTCCGATAAATCTAATCTGATTCTTGTCAAAAAACCCATCCTCGAAGGGTTTTTGTGTGTGAATAATGACACTAAAGGCCTATGGTCTGATACCACTGTAAACCTTCGTCCATATAAATAAGGTCTGAAAAAGTTTATTCCCCAGTGTATCGCCAAAAGTTCTTTTTCTATGACTGGTTTGTTCAGTTCGTGTTTGTTCAATGATCTACTCGCGTACGAGATTGGTAAATCAGAACCAATCTCTCCTTGTGACAGAATCGCACCTAGTGCAAAATTTGATGCGTCAGTGGTCAATATAAATGGATACACAATAACAGACTTAATGTGTAATGGTGTAATTGAGTTTAGTATTTCTGTGATTTCGCCTTCTTCTAGATCGAGGTCGTTGGTCGTAGAATCGTGGGTCGCAGGATCGTGGGTCGCAGGATCGCCATGTAATGTGTGTTAATGATGAATTGTTTGGTCATTGGATGAATTGCCTTCGTGATCTCGTCTTCGGATGTACTCTTCCAGAGTGATGGTCTTCCTTTATTTAAAGACGGGAATTAGTACAATAGAAGGTTGGGACTGATTTCTGTAACACCTACAGGCATCTGTTAGAATGCCGCATATTTGGCGCAGTCCGAGTAGACAGGCAGCCGGTATTTCTAAAGTATTGAATTTGCCAAGATGAGAGGCAATTCGTTATCTGCCAATTAGTGAAAGGCAGTTTCTGCTCCTTTACTCAAAACTGTGAACTTTGCCGCTGGTAGGCAATGTCGCTTAATTAAAAACAACTTATAGTTCTACGTTGTAGAATAAAACTGAGGCTGAGCATAAACCCAACTCGTTCTTTTATTTACGAATTTTGCTTATGCTAATACAATAAAAATTGCTTATTGAATAAAAATCCCTACTCTAGTTCTATGTTAAGTTATCTAAACCAATCGATCATGGTTCAATTCCGTTCCCACGGAATTCGTCGCATCCAGTATTGTTTACGTTGCTTTGACCCAATTTGATTATTTGGATCAATGCTCTGAATGAACCGTTTACCATGGGTAGTTTGAGTAAAAGGGAAATTATCAAAGACTCATTTGGTGTATGTATTGGGATCGATTTGGTTGGTTTGTTAGGTTATGTAATAAAGCTTAAAAAGCTAGTGAGGGAAATTGTTGTGTATGGGATATTTTTGGATTCGGGACTAGGAATACCCTACAACAGCTTGAAAAACCTCGATTTATAATTTTCGCATTACAATCAGAAAAAAATAATTTAAAGGAAAAAGATGCAACTACATTTGATCACTGCAATTTAACAGACATCAAAGCACACTTGAACTCTGAAACCTACCCATACGAGGATCTTAATCTGAAATTCGATCGCAACCGATACGCACTATTGTATGACATGTACACAAAATTAAAACGATCATACTATAATCAAGATTCTCCTCCGCTATTAGATTGTGAAAAATTTAAAAATTTAGCTCCCACAGTTGTTATTGATTGTTCGTTTCAAAATGAATCTTAGAAAACTGGTCCTGTTGATGTAAAGATAGAATTAAGAACATCAAGCATGTTTCCACCAAAGACAACAGCATTTTGTCTATTGCTCCACGATAGAATTGTAGAATACAATCCGTTGACTAGCGAAGTTAGAAAATTGTTGTAGATCGGTTAAAATAAGAAAAAAATGTGTGGTGTGTGAAAAAGCAAAATAAAGTATATTTTTTTTATATCAATAAAATTATCGATTTATTATTTTATGCTATTGTAAGTTGAGATTCGAGTTTCTTGGGGCAGCTGCAGCATTTGTTCTTTTTTTTGATATTCTGAAAGCATACTAGCCGCATTCTGATTTCCATCCACAACAACAACGGGTATGCTGTTTGTTTGGGGCTTATTTTCGATTAACCAGTTCTCGTGGTGTTTGTATAGGCTTTGTAAATACTCCATTGACACAAATTCTTCTTCGGCACGGGCTCGTTTTCTTATTCGCTCATATGGCACCTCCGAAGATGTTTGAATATAAACTATAAAGACGCTTGTTTGGCGTGTTTTTAAAATATTTCCATCTGTAGCTCACCAATAAGATCGATGTTAAGCTTAAAGTTTTGTTCCATCACATTATGGGTTTCTAATAGAACGCATCGCATTTTGTCATCTATTCGTCCAGCCTCATATAGTCATTCTACGAAGCAATATCTAAAAATACTAAAAAATTTTGGAGCCAAAAATCATTAACGCACCTTGAGCTGAACAAAGAGCGCTCCATTAGTTTAAACTTCTTGTCTGTTGATCGCATATGCATTTCAAACATAGTTAAAGTAATATAATTCTGCGTGGGTATTACCCATCGTTCTGGATCCTTATAAAACAAATCCTAAAATGTTTCATATAAACGTTTGGGTTTAATATGAGTATATGATGCTACACACCAATAGGTTGTGTCCCCACCCATTTTTGCCATTTTTTAAGTGGTTCATACTTCAAGCATACATCATCAAATTTATTGAAATGATTTAGAAGTGTGGATTTTTCACATCCAATATTTCCTTCAACTAAAACAACGAACGGTTCGTGTTTTTGCAACATCACAGAATCATTATCTTTGAGAAAAAAATGCCTTTTTTTTATAAAATACAATGCTGTTATTATTTTCATATCAAATTTCACAATGTCCCCAAGCATAAGTGCTAACTTTATCCTCCCTAATTAGTCTCTTATCGTCTAAGCTGCTTAAAGCTATCTTATTAATACACTCCGTATATATTTTATGAAGTTTTGATCTAAATACATACATATCATCTCTATAAATTTTATTCCTATACAAACACTCTCTATAATTATCTATACTCAATCTATCCACTGCAGTTTTCTTAACGCCTTTTGCCTTTTTTATTGTTTTTTTCCTGATCCATACTTAATGAATACATTTTCGCTCTTAGCCCTATAAATTCGTTTATTATTTTTCCGTGCGTTTCGTCTTTCATTAAACTTAAAATTTCACAATTTTTCAATGGAATATGATAGGGATTATCTTTAGAATATTCTGAAGTATCAAAGTAGTTGTCAATATCGTTGATTATGTCTCTACAAAAATCTTCAGTTTTAATTGTATAAATGAATGAATCTGTGTCCATATAATTTAGAAGAACATTTTCGCGATATTTTGGTTTCATGTAAGTATAGTGAAAATCGTACATCTTTAGCTTTGAAATATCAAGAACGGTAAACCCCAAATAAATTGGTTTATCATAGCACACATTCACTCGATTCACCTGAATTGCGGCCATGTTGTTTGAAAATATGGCTATACTATGAAAGTTAGGTTTTGCGATAAGAGCGCGGGCGCCTAGGTGTCTGGCCCGACTTTCCCATTCTGTAACAATTTTCACATCTTTTCTTTTTTCCACGTTCTCCATCGTTTTCCCATATACCGCGTTGTTCAACAATTTAAAGAAATTCTTTTCAAACGAATTTTTGCTTTTTGTGCGATAATAATTATTCAAATCGATATAGCTCTTTAGTCAACAAGACTGTTTAAATTGTAAAATTCTATGAACACCGATAAGTCTTAGCCCATTTTCTAAGCATTGTTGCAGATTCCGATAGTGAATAATATATTTGTGTTTGTTTGTTAAGTCTGTAATAAGCTTTTTGTTTTTGGAACCCGGTGCTGCTTTATTTTCTGCACAAAAGGGTAAATCGTTGTGATCATTGTGTTTTAATTCGGAATACTCTAAATCAACCTCTAATATGTATCCAATATCAGAATCCTGCGGAATATTGATAATATCAAAATTATTAACATTTGGAACCCATTCGAATGAAGAATGTGGAAGGGGTTGAGACATTGCCCACCCGTATAAGTTATTTGCATCCAAATATATTATGTATTTTGATGGATTCGTTTCAACAAAGCTTTCCATATATTTGTTGTTGGCTACGGAGTGTCGATGCGAACATTGGGTAATGCCCCCTCTAATGCCTCGTTTGAAAAAATTGTACATGTTTATATCATTTAAAAGCTCTAGTCTGGTTTTTGTTGTTTTAAGCATAGCATCCCATGCTAGACCCGGAGCAGTGTCATATTGACAGGGATCCAACTCATAGATTTCTTTACAAATTTTCCTAAAATTTTCAAACACGTCTGTTAAAAGCAATACATCTGTTTTCAAATACAACTCTAAATAATCCCAAAGCGTTTTACAATTAAACTCTTTCCAGAAATTTTGCGCGTGTTTATAGTCGTTTTCACTACACTCACTATTTGTTAATTTGCTCGAAAATTTTTCGCGTGGGGGTAAACAAGGGTCGTCCAATCGGCAACACGAATTTATATACTCATAGGGGAATACACCCTTTCTTGTTAGCAACTTGAATTTGCTTTCTTCCCCATATATTGAGCGCACTGTCTCTAGTTTTGTTGCGGGTAAATATGTTACAAGCTCATCTAAACTACTTTGCATAAATCTAATAGAATCTAAAAATCGTAATTCAATCGTTGTGGTGCTATTGATCACAATTCTTTTTGATACCGATATATATCGCTCCTTATTTTGGGATATAATTTTTATATCACCGTCCAAATTACCAAATTCTTTTACGAATAAATGACAATCGTATCCAGAAAAATTATGAAAAAAGATTGGAAAGAATTTGGGCACTCTAAATAATAAATTACATTTATTATGAGTTGGACCCCTATACTTTCCCGTTAAGTGGCAGTGGTCCATCACTCTGTCGTTTTCAAGAATCTTTTTACATGTATGACAAAGGACCGTTTCTGTTTGAATTTTGATTTCTTGGTTTGTTAAAGTATACATCGGTTTTGGCATCATTATATAGTCTGAATAGAGCCGCCTTACGTCGTTCACAAGCGATTTTACAAAGCTTTTAGAGGATTCTGGGCCTTTGTACGCTCTTAACCTATCTAATGACGAATCAAAAGAACACTTAATATAATATGAAAATGCACATGGTGTGTGTTCCTGGACTTTTGCTGTTGAGGAAGTTTCTGGGTCGGCAAAACAGGTGTTCACATCTTGAAGCAAACACTCAAAGTCGGCATAAATGACAAATGGTACATCCAGTTGGCGCTCAAAATTCTGATAATATAGTGTTGCTTTTTCCGGTTTCGGCATGGTTGTCACAATTTTACCACACTCGTTTTTGTGTTGTAAGTGGGCTTTTCGCTATGAAAATGCTGAAGACATCTATTGCAAATAAAAAGCTTGTGGTTGTGGAGTGTCTGTTGATATTGGATCAGCCTTAAACAATAAAAATTAGGGGGAGAATAGACAAAACTACGGTATTACCTTGAAAGGTTCTTTATCCACACATAGTGTTGGTCTTCGTCGGTGTTTTGTATCAATAATAAATTTATATGATATTTTTTCTCGTTCTTTGTGTTATAATATGGTCCCACAATTTTCCGATTTTCGGGTCCATAACCAAACACGTTTACGCTAATTAAGGGGTTTAAATTTTCAAAGTTCGCTACATCGTGCACCTTTAGTGGGAACTCTAGCTCGTTAAACTTTAATAATATTCCATTATCCAGTGTTATAACATTTTGCGTTATATCCGATATATCATATGATGATGGTCTGTCTGAGCTGATTTGCGCGGGAGACAACACAGAAATTATGCTCCATTTAAAACAGAATTCGTCATCGTTTTTAACATTAACACAGGCATGCTTGCTTGCTATAAATGATGGTAAACGCACGTGTTTCATTTCCCTAAGCGGCTTATGTTCGTTTATGTTTATTTCACAGTGAGTTATTTTCACTAGCGTCCATCCACTATCTCTCTCGTGAAACTCTTGCATTTTCTTAATAATCTGATCAACATTATTCTTGAAACCCGTTTGTAACTCACATTCGGTTTGGGCGGCTTGCATTTTTGGTTGAAACAATTTAATGCTTATCAAACACACGCTTTCTTCCTTGTCGTCTGTCAAACAAGTTTTCATATAATCCCCAAATAGCTCAACATTGAACTTAATAGATGATGATTTTTTTAATATTTGCTTTAATATAATCATAAGTGGTTCCTCTAGGTTTTTGAAAAATACTTCCGGAATCAATGCGTTCTCATCTTTGTTTTGATATACAAGCGTTTGTATTCTGTTTTTAAAGCTTCTCTTAATGCTTTGAATATTCGCATCAACAGAATGATAAATATTCTTTTTGTGTGTGTTTGTTCGGATGTGGCGGTTCCACTCTGTTGTTTTGACAATAACCAGACACACATCACAAATTTTAAGGGGCGTTTGGTTGTGTGTTGGCGCTCCTGCTAGGTTGTGATTCTTATATGGGCTAGTATTTTCTATTTTAAAAAGGGTTGTTTGTAATAGCTACAAAAAAAAATACTCGTTCACCACTCACCGTGTGTATGTTGTATGTGCCTCTTCAGAGCACCAGACGAAGGAAAATCGTTTTCACAGAATTCACACAAAAAACCTTTCATTTTTCACAAAAAAATTGAAAACACCTTTCGCTATTAAAGTTTGGAAAAAGCTATGGCTATTGTAATTTTCGGTTCGCCTTATAAACAAAATCATAAGCCACCATTATTCAACTTTCGTTGGAATTTTTCCGTTTTTTTTTAAACTTTTAACCACATCCGTCTTTTGACCGAAAAAAGATAAGCAAAAAACTGATGACGTAATAATTTTTCTGGTATAACGGCTTTTATTTTCGTTTCAATTGTCTTTTATAAAAAATGTGCGCAAACTTCGTTATCTAAAAATTTTCTTAAAAACCACAAACTTGCCTCTTATCAACGTTATTTCATTTGATTTCTTCAAAGCGTATATCAAATTTAAATAAAAAACCACATCCTCCTTGGGTAGAAACGGATGCCTCCTTTCGGCGCTATTTCCTCTAAAAACCACAATATTCAAAATTACATCCGACTGTAATTCGCTCGTGGGAAATTCGAACTTGAACGTCACAAACAATTTTTAGTGGCTCCGAATATGTGGAGGTGTCTTGCCATGAAATTTAGAGGGTCGTCGATGTAAAGTGGAATCGCGGGGCGCAAAATTAGATCGTGCGTGTGGCAGCACCGGTGTGGGTAAGATCGTGTGTGTGAGAGTGTGTGAGAGAGAGAGGGTGTGTGTGTGAGTGAGAGGGGGGGGAGAAATGGTTAATGCCGTCATCGACTTGATTGCGGTTGATGACGTAATCGGTTGGGGTCAAGGACCTTTTGACAGTTCACTTCCGGTCGGGGTGATGACGTCATCGGACTTTGACAGTTCACTTCCGGTCGGAGTGATGACGTCATCGGACTTTGACAGTTCACTTTCGCTCCAGAACCGGCATATTACCACTACTCTTAAATCTAACTTGCGCATTGCTACCAACTTTTCCTGTATGATACGGTGGAATCTATTTACATCTTTATCTCCATTGTGAGTGTAAGGGGTAGGAAAATGTATTTCTACTTGCTGTTTCCTTAAAAAGTCTTGTTAGTTTATGAAATTAAATTCATTTTCTGCTACAAGTCTTTTTGCTTCCCAAATTTTGAAATTTTTTCTTCCAGTGTTCTGACTATTTTCGTCCAATGCCTAGTTGGTAGATGATACGCGTATATTTTATTCGTGAGTTTATCTTTCAAAATGTCTGTTTTAGGACGAAAAAGACATCCATGCTAAGAACTTGGTTGACTTCTTTGTGAACTTTGCTGATTTTGCATTATAATTTGATTGTGAAAGCCAATCAAATTATAATATCTTTCTTATTCAATTTCCAGACATGTTATGCAATTGTTTATTATTTTGGTGATTTCTTTCGAGAGCCTTAGATAGTATACCCTGTTCTTCAATTAACAATAAATTTCTATTATTCCATTATATAAACTTTCTTCAGTGGTGTAATGTGATATTTGCATTAGTGCTTCTTCTAATATCCGCATTTCTGTTGTGCGAATAGAAGTTTTTATGAACTTTATTTTCGTTTCTCGACCGAAAAGTGTCTCTTATAATAATTGTATTACATGGTTTGCATGATACGATGATTCATTCTAGATACTAATTGGTTACAATAAACTTCTAAATAGATCAATCATATATTCTCAATTTTTCGTCATATCAACCTAAATGATTCTGCGATTAATGCAGTGTTTTCATCTATTGTTGTACATTAAAGGTTAAAATTAGCTGAGTTCTATAGGTATATATTTCAATGGTATGTGACCTAAATGCTGTTCTTCTTGGGAATGAATCGTAGCTTTATTCGTTAAGGCGTTTATTGATTCGTTTGTTAGTTTGCCATGATCGTTGTTTTAGGGGATCGTGTTCAAGAAACCGGCAATCTTATTTTGTTTACCTTTCAAAGACTCGATATCGAATTGATATTCTTAAAGATTATGTAACCACCGCTGGTAGCTCTGACTAAATTCTTTTCCGTTATACTTTTTGTTAAGGTACAGGATGAGTAAGTGATCGGTGAGAATTTTGAACCGAAAACATCATAAATAGAGTCCAAACTAAGTAGCTGCCAATATGATGGCTAAAGAATCTTTTTCAGTTACTTAATAGTTTTTTCTTGATCATTCAGAGCAATTGACTCGTTACAAACCTGTTGTCCATTCTGTGTTGAGACAGCTTTGAAATCATAGGTACCGGCATCAGTATATATGGTGAATGGTTTTAAAAAGTTTGGAGACTTGTGCGTAAGATGTTTAAGGTATCAGTCCATTTTAGAAGGCGAAAAAGAGACAATTTTCAAGCATTTGTTTCTCAGATATTTCATTATAGTTTGACTTGAACTTTTTTTATAGTATTATTCCATATTTGAATAATACAAAAACAATTTTTATTTTTTATTTATTATTCTCTTATATAGGGGCGCTGAAATAAATCTCTGGAAAAATCATTACTCCACGACAGAGAGATTATCTATGGATTGGTAGACCTGAACCAAAAAAAATTAACGGCACTTTAAAAAGCAAGATCTCTGACACCGTTATCTACCGCTGGTTTAAAAAAATTAGTTGAAAAACAAAATGCCAGACATATGGAAAAATGTTAATAATCGACGCTTTTTCGTAGTTTTTTTAACGCCAAAATTTTTTTCCCAATGCTTTCCTCATTTTGTGGTGGATTACGTATACTCTAGCAAATAAAACACATCAAAGTTTTTGAAAATCGTTGTTTTGCGAAAAACGTGTTTCAAAGTTTTGTTCCATTTCGCTGATAAACATTTTGTAAAAAATGAAAAATTAGACATTTTCAAAAACCCGCAATTGATATGTAGAAGTCTAAACTAGTACTGAGCGCAGGTAGCAAGGCCGTAAATATAATGTATAAAGCAAAAACCGTTATTTTAGAGAAGGGGAATGAAAGAAACGCTACGCGGCAGACAGCTGATCGAACACCTGAAAAGAGCCACACACTCATAATCGCCATTTATATATTTAACTTTCGAATTTTGAAAAGATTTTTCTGGAAGTAATTTTTGAAATTCTAAGGAGTTGAAAAATGCCAAAAAAATTTCCTGTTTTGGAATTTAAAAAGTGGACTAGTACCTTAATTATGCTCAATTTTAGTATCTCAAAAGCTTCGATGTACTCTGGAGCGGTAATGTTCGCATAATCCTTAATAATGTTCCTGTAAAACCTCGTAACACCTGGAAAACCATTAGCTGTTAGTATGAGGTGGAGAGTATTCTTAGAAATATTATATTTTATTGGGATTCGGCTTCAAGTTTTCCGTCATTAAGATATGACCAAGAAATTCTGTATTTTTCTTCATGAAAGAGCATTTATTGAATTTTGTTTTAAGATTATGTTCTGTACGTTTTTAAAGGTAAGTGTGCGAGAGTTAATGTGCTCTTGTAAATTGGGTGCGAATACTAATATGTCGTCTAAATAAATGGCACAAATTTTATTTTTGGCATTCATCAGCTTTCAAAAGATGGCTGGATTGTTTTTTAAGCCAAAGGGCATTTTGAGATACTTATTGAATTCACTTGGAGTAACAAACGCAGTTTTTCGGATGTCATTAGTGTGAATATTAATTTGTAGATATCCCTTTGTCAAATCAAAAGAAACTAAGTACTGGGCTCTTCCGAGCTCTTCCAGGATATCACCTGTGTTTGCGGATAGTGATTTCGTTTAGTCTACGGTAATGAACCAAGGTATATAAACTAGACATGGTAAAACCATGCGCAGGTTTTCTTCCATCTCGCTCGCACAGCAGGCTTTTCTTGCGCCTGTCCAAAAAATTTGGGCTGTCAAATGAACAAAACATAGTGTGCACATCTGGCAAGGCGAAGGAAAACGAGGCGCCACAATTCAAAATGTATAAATGGCGGAAACCGGCGGCGGATAGTTGGTGCATTGCGTGGGAAACGTGTAAACGAAAGACAAGTGAAGTGACGATTATGACTTGTTCGGTGCGTGGGTGCAATAGCAGCAACAATAAAGCTTATTTCCAACATCACTTGCCATTTTCCCTTTCCTACTGGGCGAAACATGTCTTCCAAAAAGTGTTGATGCTATTTCTACTGGGCACTTTTCGGCGACTTCAGGTTTCAGTGACGTACATGCGCTGTAGTGAACGCATTTGGGAATCGGGAATAGACTACCATGTCTAGTTTATATACCTTGGTAGTGAACCATGGTATAAAGACTAACGGAGGTAAACCCATTAGAAAATCGTCATCATATTTCGCTCGCACATCTGACTCACATGCGTCACGTATTCACTGAAATTAGGGCTACCAAAGGCATGCCAAAATATAACGAAATGTCACATTTGAATCTGGCGTTGCATAAACGCCACATATTAAAATTTAGCAAATTGTCAGGTAACAAAAACTAATGTTTACTGTAATCAATATTATAGCTTAAGAAACAAACAAATATTCTCTAAAGAATATTCAAATGGCACATTATTTATCTTTTTCTTCCAAAACGTGTCACTCCACCCAGCAGGAAAATCACATCTTGTATGCCGCAAAGTGTTGCTGAAATTTCTACTAGGCAAAATATCATGATTGCCTGAACACATGACATCACCGCAGCTTCGGAAGAGACTACCTGGTCGTCTTTATGCCATGGTAATGAACGCATAGGCAAAATTTTTGCTGTCCCGAATTGTTAATTTTCTTAGAGAAAACTATAATTGGAGAGGCGTATCTACTCATAGAAGAAAGAGTAGAGGAAGCGAAGTATCCGTGTACGTGAATATATGTGAGTGAGGCAAGTTTGGTTTTTGGCTTTTTGTGGCATTCTTGTTCTTTTTGTCGTGCAGTTGCAACTTGGACTGTCAATTGAACGCGGGAAATAGTGAAATTGCTTATTTGTGCGGTAAAATAAGTATTTGATAACTAAAAAACAATTTAGATTTGTTTGCAAACTATTGTTCAGTGACTGTGAGTGGAAAGTGTGGAAAAACTAGTGAAATATGCAACGTGCATCAAATTTTGATAAGATGAAGTGTTCAGTGATTAGTTTCAGCAATGATACCCGGCGCCGGCGAATAGGATTGTCATTTCATCGGCAAGTGTTGATGGAGCAAACAAAACGCTAAATATGTGACTTTTCCATTCAAAATTGAAATTTTCTCCAATGAAAAATATTTTGTTTACACCAATTTGTCCGCCATGTTTCAGTTGCAGCTTCGTTCAAAGGGCGGAGTGTAATGAAAGGGGCACGTGTTTTCTTCTACAAATTGTTTGATAAAATGAACTGTTTATTAATGTGCGAAAATTTTCAGTTTCTAAAAAATGAAATGGCTAAGACACTGTGGATGTGTGCTATCGGACGAGAAGACATGGCAGTTAACTCGAACACAGTTGTTTGTTCTGACCATTTTCATAGCAAGGATCTGATTGCCCAAGGGCAGAGAGCATTGCTGTTTGATGGAGCCGTACCAGCAATAAAGCTTCAGACTGTAGGTATCAAAAATTGAACATTTGAACATGTTTCATTTTTTTATAATTAAACCACCTTTGAACTTTCATTTAAAAAGAATATACCTTATTTAAGCCAGCTAAACCGTAACTCCGCCGAATTCGGTCCCAAGCTCGTGAACTTCAGTCTTGAGTTCAGTGTATGCAATGTGATTTTGATAAATTCAAAAATTCAAATAAATTACCAGATTTTACTTAGGTTTTTCGGATAGTTTGAAAATACGCCTGGTAAATAAAAAAATAACAGCAACGAGAAATATATCATGGCATAACAAAAAAAAACTTTTTAAATTTTTCATGAGCATAGATGAATTAAACTTGATGATGAATAATCAAGAAAATCGCATTGCGTTACACAACTATAGACATAAAGGAAGGAGGAGGGAGTTCAATAGTATTTTTATTTACTTCTTACTTCTCTTTGATGATTTTCGGTATTATTTTACACATCATTCACAATATCAGAATTGTGAACCCAATGTCATTTCTTTTATTTTTGTAAACCCACTCGTAGCTATCAATGGCACCATAGAAACAAATATCGTAGAACATTCACTGCAAAATTCAGATTGGACATAAAGTTACTAAGTATACAATAATTAGTATCAAGTTAAAAATATTTTTAACCTCTCAAACATTGAGTAAAGTACTTCATCCCAGTATCAAGGTTTAATGAAATATTATAAATATGTTTCAACGAAGGTAAACAGCACATAGAATATATCTCTGCTAAATGATCCAAAAGAATATTCAAATCTCTCTCCACCCGAAAAAAACTCGTTCTACGCATTTGACTTTTCCAGCTGTGTTGGTGAGTACAACTACACTTTAGCATTTTGCCTCAATAATTTTGTTGAACACCGCTTCATCTAGTCTTTCTTCATTGTATCTACTATTGAATTTTCGAATGATTCCTTGGTGTTCCAATTCAAACGCGTGCTTCCGAACTTCTTGTTTATGTTTTGGAGGGAGTCGGTAGAGCTTAGTTTGGATAGGCTGGTCAGTACTGGTTTTTATTTCATGATAAAATGACTCTTTTTTTACGTTCAAATGACTTGAATCAACATGCCTGTCATTAGAATCAAGCTCATAAAAGTCGAAATTCAAGTTTTTTTCTGAGGAATATAGCTCAAAGCCAATACTAAGATTAGAAAATATTTTTTTTTGAGGCCTAGTTTACAAAAACGCGGGTTCAATATTATGAACCGCTTTGTTTCTTACATTTTCAATGACTGGATGGATTAAATATGGGGCCTTTATATTAACATGGAAAATTGTTTTGATCTTGTCTAAAATTATAATGGGACTTATTGTGCCTACACTGTCTAATATCAATTAGTGATGGGCACTATCGATAGTTTTTACTATCTACTACTATATCTACTACTATCTATTACTATAGTACTATCGATAGTTGAAAAAACTGTCGAATAACTATCGCCTATCGATAGTTTTTATTCAGAACAACGGTAGATACTATTGTCGATGTTAATGAATGAAGACAACCGCGAGGTGTGACGTCTAAGGTCCGCACACTCAACATCCCAGTTAATATTCACGGATCGATTTAGTTTTGTGCAAATTGCAAATGCGAGCAGCCAAAACGATCGCTACCATTATACACACAAGAATAAAAATTTATTCTTCGAGCCAGAATCATCACATGTTTAAATTTCAAGTCAATCCAACAAAATTTTCTGATCGCCTCGCCTCGATCCGAAAGATGCAGCTTGGACATTTGAAACACACTTCAAGTGTACTTCATACATATAAGCACCACTCAATCCCTGTGACGTGACGCGATGTCCATCGCCCACTCATAATGTGGTGTTTGCTTTGCCACATTTCCATAAAACCCAAACTATCGATAGCGGTTTTCATTCATTCGGAAAAGTTATTCGATAGTCTCAAGCGATAGTTTCTGGCGAAAGTCTTTTTCATTCTCCAGAAAAAGTTATTCGGTAGTTTTATTCGATAGTCTTTTTCATTCACTGAAAAAAGTTATTCGATAGTTTTTGGCTATAGTCTTTTTCATTCACTAGGAAAAAGTTATTCGATAGTCTTTTTCATTCACTGAAAAAAGTTATTCGATAGTTTTTGGCGATAGTCTTTTTCATTCACTACGAAAAAGTTATTCGATAGTTTTATTCGATAGTCTTTTTCATTCACTAGGAAAAAGTTATTCGATAGTTTTATTCGATAGTCTTTTTCATTCACTGAAAAAAGTTATTCGATAGTTTTATTCGATAGTAAAAACTATCGAATAACTTTCCGATAGTTATTCGATAGTGCCCATCACTACTATCAATCCTCTGTTGAGTGGAGCTAGTACAAGTTTGTCTGAACCGGCCAGAATAATTGCTATTCCTTTCATTGAAGCTACGACGATTATGATCGTGGAAATTAGAGACATGTCGATGAATATGGTCATTATGTAACCTGCTATTTCCACGTCTGTCATTATTATTTTTAGTTTGTGAAATGTAACAAGAATGCTGACCATCGTGATGAAATGCTGAAAGCATTGTGATTTGGTATGTAAGCCTTAAAGTCTGGCACAACGCGTTTCAGTTGACGTATTTTACGCTCCTTAGGTACCAGGCCCAATACCAGTCTGTGACTTTTCTACCAGTAGGACACGCAGAAACTGACATATCAATTCAATATGCCGACAAAACTGTGACAAGTGACAGTCTGGACCTAAAACATAAATTTGTCAACAAGGAAGGTACCTACGCGACCTGACGACAAAAAACAAGATTCACGGTTTGAGTGTAGCCTTAAGGTCGACTGCATTGTTGGAAGTTTTAAGTTTGTTAACTTTCGTTTTGGCCCTCCAACCAGAATTTCCAGCCAGTATTCGATCTAGAGCTTGTGAAAGCGTTCACTTCCTTCTCAGTTTATTATTCTTGTCTCTTGTTTGTGTGGTTTAAGTTAACTCTGCAGTGTGCGTGATAGCCAGTGTAATTTTTGAGTGGTCATAATATCGTGGAAGCCTAAAACCCAATAACAAGTAAAGCATGGACAGCAGAGAAGCTCGTGACTATTTTGCAAGGTGAAGAAGATGATGAAAAAATTGGTGCTGTCTACATCCCTCCCAATGTTGACGAACTGAGAGATGAAGCAAATATCGATGATGATATAATCGAAGAAGACGTCTTCGACTTTAGTAAAGATGTTACTGGAATCTTTAAAAATCATTCCCACTCACGCAAAGATAGCACTTATAATTCAACTGTATTACCTTACAATGAGAGAATAGCAAGCTCAGGCAGCTATTCTCTTTCTTATTTAGCTGGGTCTTTAAAACGCAACCAATTGTCCCAAAATAAAAGCACTTATTATTTGGAAGGTAGTGAAAAAAAAATAATTGCTTCCCTTCCAAAAACTAAAGCCAGACATCCAAAAATTTGGAATGAAAAAGCCATTGTCAATGATAATATGGTCATGTTTGAAGGATTTACTGAAATTGAATCAATGAAAATGATTGAGTGTTGCGAAAGTTTGTCACCATACGAATTGTTCTGCCATTTTTACGACGGTGAAATTATAAATATGATAGTAGGAGAACCGCTGAGATATGTTGCTCAAAACTAAAACTCTAGATTCACCGTACCAGCTTCTAGAAAGCGTCCATTCTAGAAATAATTTTCCTTGCTGGTTAACCTTGCCCCAGCCACACATGTACTAGTGCAAAAGTGCGTCGAATTGGTTAGAAAAAAGATGTGCCAAACTCGATTCAGAACTATAAAGAAGACGTGATTAGTGATGAGTTGTTGCAAATGGTAAGCGACATCGATAACAAAGTTAACTATTAAAAATTTGCACCCCAATACCAACAATAGGCAAGCCCTAAATAAACGTCGCTGCGTCCTATTCGTAGGGAGACCGGTTTGATCCTCGCTTCAGTCGCGAATCGTTTTCCAGTTTTCTTTCCTCCTCCGGTTGTAGCTTTCAGTTGGAATGCAGATGAAGATATCAATGCCTAGGATACCGATTTCAATCGGAAGACAGCGAAATCTTGTGCACCCGACTCCAAAAAAAAAAAAGAAATCGAGAATCGGTTTCGAACAAAGAAAGTCGAAAGAGACACATTTTGAAATAGGTCGGTTCCACAGCTTCGATGGTGATGAGTGTTGATTGTCTTTGGAGTTTTGAATCGGGTCGGGTTGGATGAGGGATATTTGGAAAGTGTCGTGAGTGTCTGGTTGGTTTGGAATCGAGGCAGATTCGGAAAATAAATGACGACATCCATATTCCAAAAGTTGAAGTGTTTCTGCTAAGGATCTAGTTACCGAGACGTCTTTCGTAGTAAGAGTCCTTGCTGTATAAGGCAACGGCAAATAATAGAAAAAGTTAAAGGCTGTTCAGAGCAAACTCAGACATAAAAACTGTGAACATTGAATTCTCTAAAGATTGTTTTGTTGCGGCTATCGGTGATAGGTTTCCACATTTTAATCTTTGCAATTTTAAAACCAAAGGCAAACCTGATTTAGCAGAAGTGATCGAAGCTGTGCTATAGAAATATGTCTTCAATGGTTCTATCAAGACTACTTAAGCTTCGGAATCGGAAGTATTCTTGTTACAGTTTTAAAAATTGATGATGAAAAAGATGTGGTTTCTTTGGTAACGAATATAACGATATAACGTGCCAAAATTGTTAATATTGCAAACTGCTACGTCAAGAATCCATGCTATCGTATATTCTGCCCATGAAGCTCTATCAAGTCCATTGGTCCTTCAGCACATATACATAGTTGATATATTTCTGTCAATAATGCACTTCCCATAACATTGCGACGTCGACTTTAAGGCTGATATCAAGTCATGCTGGAAAGTCTGCATATAGAATATCAAGGATATGTATTTCTACTGATTAGGGATTAAAATCGAGTCAAAAAAAGTCACAAAGACAGTGTGTGGTCTATACTGAAATCTATTAAATTATGGACACACGATTTTGATAAAAGTGGAATAGGACAAAGATACATAGTTGGCTGGTGATGCATGTTTACGATAGAATTTTTTTTTGGCAAATCGATTTGGTTTTAATTTGTTATTTGTGTATTGTGTTTTTTTGGAGTTTTTACGAAGCATAATTCTGATAGAGAGTGCTTTTCATTAACCTGATTAACTGTAAGGTTTGTTTTTCGATTTCGTTGGATATCAACTTTCTTTCTTTTACCTTTATCTTAACTTTAAATTATTGCAACTTATGGTTATTTTACAAAGAATATGAATTATGAATGATAGTTTTTTGTTTTGAATTTTTTCATATATAAATTCTTAGTTAAGTAGTATTCATTCCATGAGCAAACACTGACTATAGGAGTTTACTTTTGTTTGACTTTTATTATTAATAATCTTCGTAGTGTAGTTTAAGCGAAACAATTTTTTCCGGCTCAGTACCTTCACCAAATCACGATTTCTCATGTCTTCATTTAATTTTCAGTAAATATATAGGATGGATCAGCATAGACCTTTTCCTTCTCCCCAGAAGAATTACTCGCATGCGCTGAGCCTTACCCGGTATCGTTGCGCCATTTACGGGGTAGAGGGCAGCAGTAAGAAAGAAACTGTGGCAGCACCATTGAACGATCGTCCAAATATAGACTATTGTGAATATGTATTTTTGACATTCTTGAAAATAAAGATCACTTCTGTCTTAGACACCAACTCGTGCAGTTGTCACTCGATAGGAAAGCTAAATTAGTATATGTGCTCCCCGGCACAGCCGGAGCAGCCATATTGGTGACCCCGACGTGATCAACAAAAAAGCAATTTGAGAACCCCGAATTTGCAGAAACAAACGACTTCAGACCCGCTTCTTCAATTGCTGCGATCCAGGCATCCACAGGAGTCATTTTGCGGATCCAACGTTGCCGAGGCCAACGTGGTTTTCTGAATTTCGGACGTATCAAATTTCAAGTAAGTTTTCTTCGTATTCAAAATGTCTGACAGCGAGAATCACGGCATTGGCGCAAGCTCGGCACAGCCTACGAATAGCACGCCATCAGCCGAAACTCCATACATTGCTGGTATAAACGACATCGCACAAATAAAATTACCGCCATTTTGGCGTACGCGACCATCGTTATGGTTCGCACGCATCGAGGCGGAAATACGTCTGTGTAGAACTCGCACGGCCGCTGCAAAGTTTGACAAAGTAGTTGCTGAGCTTGACTGCGCTACACTCGAGGCAGTCACCGACATCGTTGAAGCCCCTCCACTAGAGGGTAAATACGACGCTTTAAAAGCCCGAATATTGAGCGTTTTTTCCCTGTCGGACGACGCACAAATCCGAAACCTTCTGACTGGTTTGGAGCTGAGTGACAGCAAACCATCGCAGCTCCTGCGGAGCATGACCCAAGCCGCCGGCACCAGAGTTAGCGATAGATTTTTAAAATATTTGTGGATACAGCGACTTCCTACTCGGATACAGTCCATCATCGCTGTCTCAGAGACAACGAATCTCACTAAGCTGGCAGAGATGGCAGATCGAATCGCGGAAGTAAGGATCCACACGAAATTCGTGAGGTTTCCCAAGTCAGTCGCGAACAAACTGCGGATACTAGAGCCAGCTTAGAAACACAGGTTAACGAGATTAGAAGGGTGCTTAGTCGCCTGGAACGCAACGTGGCGGAAAGGACTCAGCCCAATCGCACGGCAGACCACGCCCGACGTATCTGTTTCTACCACAAAAAATTCGGCCACGCCGCACGCACATGTAAACCTCCATGTGATTTCATTCAACAACAGGTACAGGGAAACGAATAGGGTCGCTGTCTGACCAGACGCCAAACAGCGACATGAGCCTTAGCCGTCTATTTGTTTACGATAAGCTAACGAGCACACGATTCCTTGTGGACACAGGTGCCGATATTTCGGTCATTCCTCGCCCACCTGTCGCGAACTTCAAACCGTCTAGCCTGAAACTTTTCGCGGCAAACAAAACGCGCATCAACACTTACGGCGACAAACTCCTTACCATCAACCTTGGTCTACGCCGTTCATTCACATGGCGTTTTCGTATCGCGGATGTCAATCAAGTAATCCTAGGAGCTGACTTCCTCAGACAGTTTAAACTACTCGTCGATCTGAACAGCAGACGACTCATCGACACCAATACCAAAGCGTCAACTCGTGGACATATCTCTACTCTTCCTATAGCGTCCATAAACACAGTGAGCGATGACTCCCCGTACCACACTCTACTCAAAAAGTTCCCGCAAGTAACAAATCCTTCTGTAGCAAAGAGTGCACCGCACGGAATCAAGCACCACATACAGACCGAGAGACCCGCGGTTTTTGAGCGTCCTAGGAGGCTCTCCCCAGAAAAACTTGACATAGCCAAGAAGGAGTTTCAATACCTGATTGATAAAGGGTATTGTCGGCAGTCAGCGAGCTCATGGGCAAGTCCTCTGCATCTTACACGGAAGAAAGATAATTCTTGTCGTCCATGTGGGGACTACCGTAAGCTAAACAAAATAACGAGGCCGGATAGGTATCCAATTAGACACATGCAGGACATCACTGCAGGCCTACAAGGAAAGCAAATCTTTTCAAAAATTGATCTGGTACGAGCTTTTCACCAGATACCAATAGCGAAAGAGGACGTACCCAAAACGGCCATAACCACGCCGTTTGGGCTATATGAATTTACAGTGATGACATTCGGGCTGAGGAACGCTGCACAATCGTTCCAGAGATTCATGGACCAAGTTCTGAGAGGGCTCGATTTTTGTGCGTGTTATATAGATGACATACTCGTCATGTCGCAAACACCAGAGCAGCATATGGATCACTTACGAACCGTATTCAATCGCCTTAGCAAATATGGGGTCGTAATCAACGTGGACAAGTGTGAATTCGGAGTCACGGAAACCGAATACCTAGGACACAAAATTACAGCGCAGGGTGTTCAACCACCAGAATCTCGTGTGCAGGCTATACGCAACTTTAAAAAACCTGAACGCATCAAAGACCTGCAGAGATTCCTTGGTGTTATTAACTTTTACCGCAGATTCATCAAGAATGCGGCGGATTTGCAGGCGCCGTTACATGAACTACTACGTGGAACTAAAACGAAAAATGACATCATAGTATGGACTCAGCAAACCAAAAAGGCGTTTGATGCCTGTCGAGAAAGCATCGACAACGCTACTTTGCTCGTACACTTTCAACATGGAAAATTATTGAGACTCGTCACCGACGCTTCTGACAAAGCGGTGGGCGCGGTACTAGAGCAACTTCAATCGGAACAATGGTTGCCACTAGCTTATTTCCAGAGGAAGCTGTCTATCACTGAAACACGATACAGTACATACGACAGGGAACTCCTCGCAATATATACTAGCATTAAACACTTCCGCAATCTCTTAGAGGGCTCAGACTTTATGATCGTAACCGATCACAAGCCTTTGATTCACGCGTTCAGCCAACGGACTGACAAGGCCTCGCCTCGCCAACTACGTCAACTAAACTTCATCTCTGAATTCTCGACTAACATTGTTCATATTCGAGGCGATTCGAATGTTGTTGCGGAAACCACTACTCCTGCGGCATTTTCCTTAGAACAGCTGATTGAGGAACAGCAGAATGACTCGGAACTCAATCAACTCTTGCCAAACAATACGACATCATTGAAATTGCAGTCCATCGCATTCAACGGTCACGGAACCCTCTTTTGCGACACGTCAACGGCAGACGTACGCCCATACTTACCCAAGTCGCTGCGAGAGGAAATCTTTGCGATATATCACAACCCAGCACATCCAAGCGGCCGCGCAACTAGCCGAGAGATTAGGCGTAAATTCGTTTGGCCCAGCATGAACAAAGACATCGCTGAAATGGCACGCAACTGCATCCCGTGCCAGAGATCCAAGATCAACAGGCACACTCACAGCCCCGTGCAGGAATTCGTGAGTACAGACAAAAGGTTTCAGCATATACACGTTGACATTGTCGGACCACTGCGACCATATCAAGGATTCAAGTACTGTCTCACGGTAGTCGACCGTGTCTCCCGCTGGCCCGAGGCATTTCCAATGGTGGATCAAACAGCCGAATCGGCAGCAAAAATATTGTATGCAAACTGGATCTCCAGGTTTGGAACACCACATACTATAACAACCGATCAAGGTACTCAGTTCGAGTCCTCCTTGTTTAAAGCACTGTGCAGACTATTCGGCAGCCATAGAGTCCGGACGACGCCGTATCACCCCGCAGCAAACGGAATGGTGGAGCGCTGGCACCGCTCGCTCAAAGCAGCGATCATGTGCCTTGAAAACGACAACTGGATGGATACCTTACCCACTGTACTTCTCGGTCTCCGCAACGCCTTCAAAGAGGACCTGAAAGGATCATGCGCGGAGATGGTCTATGGCACGACCCTGCATATTCCGGGTGACATATTCATGAACAGCAATCATGATTGCAATGCGCCACTCCTTATAGACCAGCTGCGAGAGAAAATGCGAGACTTACATCCGCAACCTGCATCGAACCATTCGTCCGGAGCCAGCTTCGTCCACGAAGACATGCAGAAATGCAGCCACGTTTTCGTACGCAGGGATGGAGTACGGAAATCTTTAACGCAACCTTATTCCGGTCCCCACCGAGTGCTGCAACGAATTTCAAACATCGTTTTCACCGTCGACGTCAATGGGAAGCGAACTAACGTTTCCACCAATCGTCTGAAACCAGCGTATGTCGTCCAAGATCATCGAAGCGAACACGATCCCACTTCGCTAGTCTCAACGCGTAGAACTTCAGCAGCGGAGGCATCTCACAGCAGCCAACGACCAGTCATTCGGCAGCCAATCAATCCGCTATCTCAATCCATAACAAAAGTCTACCCACCAGCAAGTCGGCGAAACGTCAACACTTGACGTTATTGAAGAGGGAGTACTGTGGCAGCACCATTGAACGATCGTCCAAATATAGACTATTGTGAATATGTATTTTTGACATTCTTGAAAATAAAGATCACTTCTGTCTTAGACACCAACTCGTGCAGTTGTCACTCGATAGGAAAGCTAAATTAGTATATGTGCTCCCCGGCACAGCCGGGGCAGCCATAAAACTTTCAGCGAGTTTTGCACCGCGTCCGATAGGGACAGGTTGTACCACAGTATATGGAAAGACAATAGATAATGTTTCATATGTTGGCTTCCTATCAACAAGCGTTCCATACAATCCGTGGTACCACGGACGAAACGCACATGGTTTCCCATATGATTTCTGTCATTCGTATAGAATGAAATTTCCCCACCATATGGGTGGGGAAATTTACGCGCTACGGCGCTGCCATGGATGTTGTTTTCGTTTGGATGTTGTTTTCGTTTTTTGGCAGGAAAAGTACGTTACAATGTGGTTCTTGGAATTGAAAGATAAAACGATGTCAAAATATTGCACATTCGATTTTGTCAAATCGAATAAGCAAGTTTTCAAATCGAATAAGCAAGATGAAAAAGTGTATAGTGTACGGAAAAGAACGAGGAAGTGACCGGAAGCTGTTTTCATTTCCCAGCGATCGTAAAAGGTAAGATAAAGGTAGATAAAGATAGAAATTTACCCAGAAAATTGATAATTGATGATAATTCGTCCTAAAATGGGAAAACTGGTGTTTCATTAAAAGGTTTATCCTGCTATTTTGAATTTTTCGAAAATATTTGCACTTCATCTGCCACTAACACTCTATCAGTGGTCTAGTTCAATTTCATAATTGCAAGAAAAATATGAAATTGTGAAAACAAATTCGAGCAACAACTAGACATTTCGATTTCAGTATTTGCCGGATATGCTCGGCGGTTTTATTGGGATTAGTTGAACATGATATAGTTATCATTGATAGCAACATTTTGTTTAAATATATTTCATTTTACAATGTTTTTAACAAGGCGAGAAGAATGGCTGCGTATTATTGGGAAATCAACGGATCTGCATGTATTTAAATGGTAGACTCTCTTGATATGCGCTTCCCATTTTGAGTCGTCTATGCTGAATTCATCCGGAAGGCTTAAGGTTGGAGAGGCAATCCCGAAAATGGAAAATCAGCATTCAGAGGAAGATGTCGGCAATTTTATGTATTTCATAAATACTTGCGATTCACATCATCTACATTATATTATTGAAGACCAATCCAAACCCTAGTACGGACGACTGCAATATGGTGCCAGATGAGGTATGGCGTAAAATATGAGAATTAACTTAAATCTATTTTTATTCATTTAATTATAATTTTTGGTTACATATTATTTCTAATGGGTTACATTCGTTTTTTATCTTATTTGTTTTGTTTGATTGATTTTCTTATGTTATTTTTCTCTCCGTACCGTTATGTTTACATTTTTCTAGCGTTTATTTCAGCCTTTAAAAAGCGCGAACCATCCTATTAGTTCGCAGGATGCAAAGATGCAAACTGCAAAATCAATTTCAGCAAACACGCCAAGAAAGTGTCAATCTCGTAAAACTATTTCAAAGCTTCGCCGAAAAATTTGGCAACAACATAAAGTGATCAAAGATCTGCGTGCTCAAAAACATTCGGTCCATAAATTTTTAAAGGAAGCTAAAACCCTTCTACCTCCTGACTTATATACTTTGGTTGAAGCGAATGTTAAAAACTTAATGCTTAACAAAAAAGATTAACGGTTTTCCAACGACATGAAAAAGCTCTGTCTTAGAATTTATTTCACTTCTCCGGGAGCCTATTGTTCATTACGAAAGCGATTGCTGCTGCCATCTTGCCAAACATTGCGCTCTTTCATTAAAAACTGGCCCACTACTCCCGGTCTTCACGATATTTACTTCGAAGCCCTCAAATATAAAGTTTCTTTTCTTTCCGAAATGGACCGAAATTGTGTTATCCTTATTGATGAAATGTCCCTTCAAACCAGCGATGCCAGACCTACGGTAGTTACTATAATTTCAAGGTAATTTCAGGTGAAATCTGGCCTACGGTAGAGGTAAATTATCTTGTATGAAGCCTACGGTAATTTAATCAGGATAATAATACAGTAGAATATCGAAAAAGTTAACCGAAATGTCCCAAGGGTAATTAACTTCTTTGAACTATTAACTTTTCTAAGTGGTTTTCAAAAGTGAAAAAATACAATAACAAGCCGCGAGGTGCGACCCTTGAGGTCCACACGGTCAACTTCCCAGTAATATCTACATGAATATTAAAAATATTAAACACAAAAATATTTATGAAAATAATACTACTTTAAATAATAATAATGAGAGGTACTCATAATCGTAATTAAAATGAGCTCATATCAATCATATCATCTACTGTAGCGTTCATTGATTACGTAATGCTTTTGTTGGATGCGGGGTGGATTGGTTTGATTGACTATTCACGCGGATAAATCGGAGGGGGCGGGCTATAAAGCCTTTTGTACGTTATTTGTTATTTTTACATCGATGCTTGAAGGACAAAAGAGCACTAGCAAATGCATTTTTGTTATTACGCCCACTGAAGAGGTTTTCTCGCGAGGTATCCATTTTAAATAATTTTGTTCAAAATTGCCATGACTTCGGCATAATCATTGAATTTGTGTTTTGTCACGAGCCGTTTTTCAGGTTTTTTTGGATCATACACAATAATTTGGCCAGTTTCTATTCGAAAACTATTAGTAATGTATAAATTATATAAACATTTATTACTGAGCTGTGCAAATCAGGTTAAAAATTTATTTTTTATGAAAAAAGCTCTAATTGTCCCATTTACTTTTATTACATGGAAAAAACGGCGGAAAAGACTTTTTATAAAGTTAAAAACGTAAAAACAATTAATACACGTCGAATGACACCTCAATGATGCAAACATCATATATGGTTTGTGAGATATAGTGGATGATAAAAATGACCTTGAAAATCATGATGACTTTTATTGATTTTTTATTTTTAATTTCATTTTTTACGTAATCATGAAAAAAAGATTTGCTGATTTTCTTACAAAAACTGTTTGGAATATATAAATTTTGTATACATTTATTACTGCGTGCTGCAAATCAGGTTAAAAACTTATTGTTTATGGAAAAAAAAACTAATTTTTAGCACTTTTTTCAATAAATTAAAAAACGGTTCCAACGATTTTTTAAAAACTTGATAAAATCATAAAAATTTTAATACGCGTCGATTGACACCTTAATTTTGCAAATCGTATGTGTCGTTCCGGAGATATAACGCATGACAGAAATGACCTTCAAACGGGCAAAACAGCAAACCCCCCCCCGACCGAAGTATCCCAAAAACTAATCAGCTCTTAAAATTGCAAAGACGCTTCGATTGACACCTCAAAGAAGTCGATACGACTTTGTTTACGTGAGTTATGCTCGTAGAAAAAACTGTCCACGAACGCACGTACGTACGTACGTACGTACGTACACACACACACATACATACTTCTTTCTAAAAACACTTTATATATACTCTATACACCTTAAAACGTAAAGAAATGCTGAAAATTTCAATTTCGATTTTCGAGGCGATTACAAGATAGATAGAGAGATAGTATAGATTTTTCGTAAATAACACGCTAAATTTATTTCAATGACTTAGTTTTCATCATTACAAAAAAAAATTGTACCGGCTGGTTTATGGTTCTCAGTCATTCTTGATCATTTTCGTGCGATATATTAATTAATTTTTGTGGAGTCGTTTGAAGAAGCATTCGAGACTTGTTTGTTTCTTTTCTTTTGTGTAATAGCTCTTGATCATTTTCGTACGCATATGGACAAGGTCTGCCACCTGATTTGCATCGTTATTGTTTGCAAACAAGTGTATCAAGATATTGATGCTTACAACTGCTTTCTAGAAGCTCACTTTTGGTTGTTGAATATCTTCATCGATAAGTGACCCGTCGTTATCATTATCGGAAACTTCGAAATCATCGTCATCTTCCGCAATTTGATCCTTGTTCCAATTTTCAATGACATCAACAATTGAACTTCTCGAAGTGTATCGTCGTAAGCACTATTCGATTTAATCAATTTAGACAACGGAATGTCGTCTTCACTATCGTATTGATAGGAGCCAAATTGCCCCTTTAGTGACCAAAAAAAGCAGTTGGTTTGAAAAATTCATACGCTCAGAAAAGTTAACTGAAAAGTTATCTTTTCAGAGCGGCACGTGGAAGCTGAAATTCAGTTAACTTAACCGAGCGATTAATATTTACGCGAGTTAACTTTTTCGAGATTCTACTGTACCAATAAATTGAAATAGAAAACTATGGCAAACGCATCGCTACTTGCGAGTATGTTGTTGGAATATTAGTAACTGGTTGAGCTGAAATCGCGTCATCTAATTAGGCCTTAAAGCAGCAAATACACGATGCGACCAGTTGGCCAACCAACCAACGAAAACCAACAACATATGCGTAAAGACACGGCGCAAATCGATTTGTGGCCAACTAGTTGTGCTGGAATCGCATTGTGTATTTGCTGTTTAACTCTTTCAGTCACACTTCTGAATGAATAATAAAATAATTCTTCTTTCTTTATTTTGTTTCTATTTAAGGTTTAAATAACTAAAAAATATGATTATAGAAAATATTAAGGTTAAGGATTTCGAAGTACAAGGTGGTTAGCTATGGTAACCACCATGGCTAAAGGGGACTAATACACTAAAGCGTATTCTTCAAATATAAAGGTGCATACTCTAGTTGTGAAAATTTTGAAAACATGTCTTTCCTTTGCGCAAGCGAATCGGGACTTTACAAGTGTTGCATTGCGAAACTGTCCGAACTGGATTACGTTTTGTACTACATTTGCAGCATCTTCTAGATATGCCTCGAGTTGGCTGATGGTGGCTACTTTCAAGGGGATATTTGCAGAAACTGACGGCTTCCGCCTACTTGCAACGGATAGTAGTTATAGTTAGAAGTAGAAGAAGACGTAGAAGTATAAGTAGTTATCGAAAAAAACTTTATGGTTTTTGCCTTTGAGGTTCGCGGAAAATTTTCGTGAAACAGATTAAACCCGTCCAGGAAATATTTGAGAAGTTGTCGGATGGATATTTGAAATTATACTTTTTATTTTTTAACTGGATTCTTCCAACTTTTAATGTTCTTAATGCTTATTTTCAGTCATCTAAAGTAGTTTTAACAGAAATGCATTCAAAGTTTTCGGGTACTTTCATTGAACTCCTACAATACTACATAAAAGGCTCTTACATTTTTAATACGGAAATTGGAAGTATAGATCCAAATTTAGAAGACATATTTCTACCTCCTGATAGAATATACCTTCCTATAACGGTCGTGTCTGCGCTTGAAAATATTCAAAAAGACTCCGATGATCAATTCGAATCAAAGGCTTTAAATTTTAAAATTCAATGTCGTCAATTTTATAGGATAAGTTGTGAAGAAATAAAAAAAGATTTGAATTTGATGATCCTTTTTAAAAAAAATATTTATATTCTCAATCTTGACAAAGCCATTGACTATCGTACCAGAGATGATTATCCTTCTTTGTTTCGTCTTTATAACAATTGTCCAAAAATAAGCATGACAATTTCTGCGAAAGATCTCGATAATGAGTGGCGCAAGTTGCCATCATTTCACCTACCTGAAGAGCTTAAAGCATCCAACATATCAATTGACAGTTTTTATTTTAAATTGAGTTTGATTTATGATAGCGACAATCGCCCGGAGTTAAAAAGTCTGAGTGAATTCGCCTTGAATTTGTTGTCACTTCCACACTCAAACGCAGATTGTGAGAGAATATTTTCATTTTTTTCATTTTTTAGCATCACAAAGCGTAAAACTTCAAGGATGCGTTGAACTTGAGCCTTCTGATCTCATGTACGACAAAATTAAAAATGAGCTTAACAGTACGTACGATATAGAAGATTTATCGTCGATAAATTTACTTGCTGTAATTAAGAAAATTTAAATTTTATAATAAAGCTAAGTATAGATGTATGTATGTTATCATGAAAACGCAATAATTTTTTTTATAACTTGTTGAATTAGATTTTTATTAAACCTACGGTAGAAAAGGTCGAAACAAGGTAATTTTGAGGCCCAACTACGGTAATGTCTCAAATAATTTCTGGCAACGCTGCTTCAAACACACGTAGATTTTGTTGCTTATTCTGGTGAAATCGTAGGTCTTGAAGATGATGGTACCCATAAAACTTTGTATATAGCCCGATACGCTTTAGTGTTTATGGTGCGTGGATTCACTCACAACTGGAAACACCTCCTTGGCTATTTTTATAGTTGTAGCGGCTACCCCGCAGAAGCATTAAAGACACTTTTGTTTCAAGTTATTGTTGCACTCCATCTGATAAATCTTAATCCGATCGCAGTCATATCTGATCAAGGATCAAATTTTTATTCTCTTGTTAACATATTGAAGATTACCCCAGAGAGCCCTTTTTTCAATATAGATGGTACGGATGAAAAAATTTTTTTATATCTTTGATCCTCCACACCTTTTATAATCCGTACGAAATACTCTCCTTGTCTATAAAATTAGATTTGACGGTAAAATTGCCAACTTTCCTGACCTTCGAGCACTTTATGAAAGAGATTCCAAACATAAATTTAAATTAGCTCCAAAATTAACCAGCTCTCATCTAAACCCTTCAGATAAATAAACTGTTCAGTCATACCGTGTCTTCGGCATTATATGCCCTATTGAGTAGTAATGCAAACTTACTGTCTGTTACTTCTATAAATACAGCTGAATTCATCGCAAACTTCGACACTTTATTTGATATATTCAACTCTTATCAGCTTTTCGATTCCAAGGAACTAAGATGTGGATTTAGCCAAAAACATGCTGATAAACTATTAGATCTTTATAGATTCATTGAATCAATTGAGGTTATCCATCCCAGTGGTAAAATTGTCACACCTTCCTTTAAATGTTTCAAAGGTTGGCTTATTTCCATTCGTAGTTTAATTTTCATCTGGGAAAGGCTACAGCCAAAAGGGTTCAACTTTATTCTTACAAGGAGGCTAAATCAGGATGCTTTAGAGCATTTATTTTTTCAAAAATTAGAAAACATGGAGGTTTTCGTAGCCGCCTCACTTGTTTGCAGTTTTCACAGTCTTTTCGCAAACTCCTTGGAGTTATGTTCTTAGATACAGCAGAAGCTGGTAATTGTGAGGTCATTAAAGAGCTACCACGACAAACCGAAACAAATTTTTCACCGTGTATTTTTAGAAGAGATACTAATCTATCTACTGCCAAAACTTTATCTTTACCTATTGACATTTTTGAGGGAGATTTTATACACGAAAGCGCATTCTTTTATTTTTGTGGGTACCTGTTCAAGAAAGTCCGAGATTCGCACCAATGTCTAACAAATTTTAAGCACCCCAATCCATCGTTGTCGGGGTTGTATTTATACTTCGAAATATAACCTTGGGTCCCTTACTCGACCGCCATCCGCTTTTGTGGATTACATCCAACTTCTAGAGAATAAATTTATAGATCATTTTAATTCATCTCTTAACGTGAGGGACATTTATTCGTTTTTAATATCTCAGCTCCAAGTGCAGGAAAAATTTGTTTGCTGTTCCTTTTTCAATGAGGAGTACCTTATTCATCTTTTTGTGCGAGTTAGAATTTATTTTGTTTTAAAGTTTTTTAATAGAGAACTTAAACCAAGGCAGTCATCTCAGCTATCTACAGCGCACCTATGAAGCTTTACCTTTTTTAGACGGTTCGGCACCTTTCTTATTCTAATAAAAACCTTCAGTTTTTTCCCTTGTCATAGCATATCTGAGGTCCTAATGAGCGCTTTCAAAAGCATATTTTTCTACCTGCCAGTCTTGTTTATTACTTTATAGCTTCCTTATTTCGATGGAAAAATAGGTCTAATGGAGAAACCAACCATCTAAAAAAAATGGTTAACGCGCCTAAGCAGTACCTTCTCGGTGGTGTGGAAAGCTGCTGCAGGTTAGCTAACTCTTTTAAATAATTGGCGTGCATATATATATATATATATATATATATATATATATATATATATATATATATATATAAATAAATATATATATATAAGATTTGCCAGTGTCACAGCGAAACCCTCTTTATATGTGTTCTAGCTAAACAATTTTCAAAAAGTTCGCCAAAATGATTTATCCTTTGTACAGCTGGCAGTGCCTAAGTGAAGTCAATTTCCGGGAGTATTCGGCAGATGCTTCGGGTGAAATTTGCTCCCGAAGGCCGAGTTTGCCTACTGCCTATTCTATATACTGTGGGTTGTACATGCTCAAAGTTAATTATTTCTGAGAGCTGTGACATGACCAAAGTGTACCGCTAAATCGAGAACTGAAGTAAAGAGAGTTTCGCGAGAAGTGAAACAGTCATTTTCAGCCAGTAGTCCACTGCGTCCGAGAAGTATAGGTGTTACCCCTACACATGCTGAAAGTGAAAGCTGACCAAATGTTCCGATCCCGGGTAGAATTTTGTATGGGGAACTGGTTTTGGCCATGGCCGGTCGGTTGTTTACGAGTGTGCGAGCGTGTGTACGTGTGTGATGGATCGTAAACTGGATATTTGATTTTTGATTAGCTGAGAGCTGGTTTGAATACGGAAAAAGTGGTTTTGATACAGGGTTTCGTGAGGGAAAAGAAGGGCCTAAGTGTTGTGTTTGAATTGAGAGGAATAAAGTTCTATCCAGATCAAAAATCACTTGGTTTGAATGAAAGTGGTGTGGAAAAATCATGTGTTTAGGTTCGACGCGTAAAATCATAAAAGCGAGAGACTTGTCATAAGCGTAAGCACGCACTCGCGAATATGAAACTCGACGGGTCCGAAAGATGTAAAAGAGTTGTTTTCATAAGCGTGCACGTGCGTGCGCGTACGTAAACGTGTAGATGCCAGTTTGCAATTGGACGGGAAGCAATGGCTTTCACTTGTGTGACGGTGAGTGATAGCTTTAGCTTGAGATGTTTTGGTCGGGTTTTAGTGGGCGGCATCGTACCTGTGTGCGAGGCTGGATGTGGTAGAATGGTAAAACGTGCATTGAGATTTGCATGCTATGGTAATTAATGAAATTGCTGTTCTGTATGTAATTTACAAACGTTATAAAATATGTTTCTTGTAGTTGTTTGTTGTGTAATGATACGATCGCGGTAAAATATTTGATAACTGTGTGTTTTTTGTTGGTAAGGTGAATGAATCGAAAAAATAGATTGATGAGAAGTTTTGTCTGTAAAACGCAATACCTGTTTGAAGATCAATGTTGTTTATTTATGCCAATATTGATGAATAAAAGATAATTCACGAACGTGGTGAAATAGGTCTACTGTTGTTTTTTGTTGTTGACGCACCGTGGGAATTGACGGTTAAAAAAATACTACAAAAAGCTGTAGAAGAAGATTTTTTAATTGATTCTTTAAAAGTACAACATACATCTTTTCTTCATTTTTTCTTTAAATGTGAAACTTAAGGAACCCCCGTAACTCATCTACGTGGTCAAACAAAAGATGTTGACCGGAAGCATTGTTCAGTTCGTCCACCTGACGCTGGGTGTTTATCTTGTCCGAAAATGTGGGTGGGAGAAAGCAAAAAACCCTCCGTCCAAATGAACCGTTGGCTCACCACAATGCTTTGTTTTAACGATGCAGAAAAATTTCATGTGATGCTCCCTCCCGACCTCAAAGAAACCATTGTGCCACCATCTCCACCTACAGCTGAAACTAGAAGCTCGAATGTATTCTGAAAAAAAGAAGAACCGATTTTTGTAAAGCAAAATGAAATAGAAAAAATAAAAAATGCTAGTGATATAGTTAGCTGAGATACCAAAGTTCTACCTACTGATCCAACAGATGGATTTAAGCGTTAAAGTAAAATACTTACCATGTTTAGGATTACAATCTTATAAACTAGTCGACTGAGATAATTTCTAAGACGATCTTGAAAAAAACTCTAGAGGTATCAACCTTGTGTACTTGAGTAATTGCACTAAATCATAGACATGTATCGACATGAATTTTTATTAGCAGGTTGAATGACTTCATGTAGGGATCGTTAATCATCATTTTTATTTGGGAAATACGTGTATGTACTATTTATGCTTAATATGTAAGATATGAGGTGAATATTAATATGATGATTTTGTAGGTCATACGTAGGGGGGTGACCTAATAGGAATACTAGTCAAAAAAAGTGAATTAGCCTCGAAAACAAGTAAAAGAGTTCTAGCTCCAGATGATGGAGATAGCAGAACTCAGATCAAGTGCAAAGTAGGGAGACCTACTTTGACTAGCACAACAAAAAAGTTTATGGGTAAAAAGGCTCCAAAAATAAGAGAATAGTTAAAAAAATAATTCTTCTACAGATTTTCGACAACATTTCGTTATTTTGCGTTAGTTGACAAGGAAACATAAATACATAAGCAATGTTTTTAAGGCTCCAGAAGTGAAGCAGACGTCGGTAGCACTTTCAGACACTTCTATTTTAGTAGATGTTTCTACTTTGGATTACCTGAAAGGTATTCCCACTCAACGAGCGCTAACAAATATATGTGGAGAGGTACCAGGCATCCGAAGGTGCACGCGAAGTAACGAAAGTGCAGACTCCAGGACCTCTGACGGAAGTCTTTGCAAGGGAGCAAGACAAATATTGCGTGGCTGACCTGTATATTGCGGAGGACTTTGTGGGAGATCAAGTGAGGGAGTTGATTTCCCAATTGTGGAATGGCACCGATTTCGACAAGAAAGCAGGAGGTAGGAGCTCGAGTAAGGGTGGATGACAAGGGAGAAAGCGTGAGAATCGTAGGATCATCAGCAAGAAAGAAGCTTAGAATTCATCCGACTGGTGTTATTCGGACTAAAATATCATTTAACCTAGCGAGAAATTAAAAAAATATATACTTTTAAGATAGCGAATAGAATAAAAAAATTCGTGCATACCTATTTTTTGTTTAACATTTTTTAAAAAAATTTAGGTTCAATAAGTTATTCAAATAGTTTTTAAGCCTAGGTTATGATGTATTTGCAGCTAGTTTAAGCATTTTGACAAAGGAGATGAAAAAGGAAACATCGTAGAAAAATTCCAATTTATCGAGCTATTGACTCCATTTTCAACCTTATACAATGTCCCCTTTTCAGAGCAGAGTTTGAAAGGGGCTGTTTATTTCCAAAACAGGTAGCAAGATAGAGACGACTGTATTTTCACGGTATTACAGAATGAAAGACTTGCCCCACACAGTTCAGCTAGTAGCAGGTCAGATGTGAATGTTGAAATCTTAGAGGAACTAGAGCAGGACGTCATCTCAACTTAGACTGGTGGTGTTGTGGGCAACGATATCCAAGTATTGTCAAGTAAAGAAATCGTTTATAAAAAATTGATTATCGAAGGTGTTAGTATTCTCTTCCGATTAAAATAGATCAGAGAGACCTGTGGAGATCCTATATATTTTGATATTTTGACTAGAAAGTATAGTGAAGTGGATGTAGAAAAAGACAATGATTTTAATTGTCTGCCGCGAAGTTTAGGTTACGCGTTTGAGATGGTTTCGGGGAGATTTAAAAAGAGAAGCCAGGCTTCGATTGCAAAAGATCTGTAAATAAACTGTCTAAGAAGTTATGTGGAGATGCAAAGGTGATGTTGGGTGAAAAAGGTTGCGTTCTTTCCGATCTCCACAAATTTCAAAAATTCATAAATGCATATCAGTTATTTGTTTTTGACGAACTTAAGAACGCAAAATCTTTTTTGTTTAGACCCTTGTAAGTAGGCACCTCTGTGAAAAATGTCAATTTTTACTATTTGAAAGAGTTTGACCGCTTCTTTGTGATAAAGTTCCATACCGGATTCTTCAGCAAGCCATTTGCATGCACTATTTGCGATAGGGTATTGAATGCGAAGTAGCATGTCAGTTTGTGACAAAGGCTAAGGCATGTGGAAACTGTAATCGTATGTTAAGAGGTGACATTTGTTTTGAGAGCCTTTTAAAAAATAAATATGAAAAAAATAACGTTTGTGGAAGCTTTAAAATATGTGAACATTGCGGTTAGTTTATAGTCCTCGGCAGAAGACAAAGTGGTAGTCACATCTGTAACGAAATTTTGTGCCCGATCTGTTGAAAATTTATGCAGTCAAATCATTTTTCTTTGATTAAGCGTCCGAAGAGAAAATTTGATGGCAAATTTATGATAATATTCTGTGACTGCGAAAGTACTTAGAACATTTTCTATGGCGATAACTCAAAGGCTTCTCTTCATGCTGTTAATGTTATTGTCGCTCAGCAGGTTTGCAGGTTTGTTAAAAAATGCAGTATTTGTGGTGTTAGTGAGCATATTCTTCAATATGAGAAAACCGAGAACGTTGCTACAATGTTTTTAAATTACTGGTTCAAAGGTCGTACTTCTATATCTATTAATATTGACTATGGGTAAATATTTACCATTTATATGGGTATGAAATGAAGAAGGTGGAAAAAGACAAGTTCTTGGACTGGTATAATGCGAATTCATAAGGAGAAAATGCTTTAGGTGTAATACTAAAACAAGGCTATTACAGATTTCAAAATCAGTCCACTAGTCACCTTTAAATGGATTGTTTGGGGGTCGAACAGAATACAGGGTGAGATTTTATCGGCTAATAATAAGGTCGAGGTGAAGTTAGAAAGAGGCGGTATGTATGTATACGGCTTCGTTCCAAACACAAATACAGTTTATGAATTCATTGGATGCTTGCTCCATGGCTGTACAAACTGGTTTAAAGTGCAGTATGGCTACATTAATAACAGTGCTTGTCGTGCAACCTTAGCTCAAAGGAATGGAGTGACAGTTAGGAGAATGGAGATAATCAGACGCAATGACTATAACTTTCATACACACGGAAGAAAAAATGAAGTAAGAATTACATACGAGTAATATCGTGAAGCCACTTAACCCTCGTGATGACATTTTTTGTGGCCGCACTGAGGTGTTTAGCTTAAACCATAAGTGCAGCGAGAATGAATTATTAAAATATCTAAACTTTACGAGTTTGTTTCCCTTCATTAATAAGTATTTATTTATTTATTTCGCCAAAGCAAGGCAATCACAGTCAATTATAAGAATATAAATATATAAAATATACATTACAACAATATACTTAACCCTAAAGTACGTGCTACATACAACGTTAATTTATACTGTTGTATGCACGTCATAATTGAGGGATGGATAATGGAAGGGCTTTAGAAATGCTGGATTAAAAATTGAACTTGGAGATGGTAGGGGAGCAGTGTTTGCTCAGAGGTAAAAAGATTTTACAGCACCTATTAACTGGTTCATTATCTGCATACCAAGTAAGATGCTGATATTCAGTTAGTAAACGTGTATTACGCGTACTTCTTACAGGCACATTAAGCTTTATTTTATTCGTCAAATACTCCACTTTAATGTGGCCCCTAATCACGTCAAAGGCGAAACAAGAGGACAACACTGTTCTTCTGGTTTTAAGAGTAGGCAAATTCAGAAGCTCCAATCTAACTTCATAAGGAGGCAAGATTTGATAGTCATCAGGGCTATAAAGGTCTCTGAGAGCAAACAACAAGAATTGTTTTTTGGACAGATTCTATTCTCGTATCATGAAATCCGAAATGGGGTTCCATACATTGCAGGCATATTCAAGTAATGGGCGAACCAGTGAGGTAAATAACGATTTAGTTACCCACAGATTTTTAAACTCTTTGACTCGTCTTTTAATAAAGCCAAGCTGTTTATGAGCTTTGGAGAGAATAGTATCGTAGTGCAAATTGAAGCATAGTTTCTTGTCTAGGACAACTCCAAGGTCAACAATGTTTTCTTTCATATCCAATACCGTATTGTTGAGAACGTATGCATTGTTCAATATTGTGGTTTTACGGGAAAAAGTCATTACAAAACATTTCCCAACGTTTAGATGTAGTTTGTTAACATCACACCATTGTTGGAGGGAAGTTATTTTTGATTGGAGGAAAACAGTATCAGATTGAGACTTAATGGTGTGATATATCTTCAGATCGTCAGCGTAAAGAAGATGTGATACGTCCGAGAGTTTTTCAGATAAATCTGATATAAAAACATTAAAAAGAAGAGGGCCGAGGTGACTGCCTTGAGGTACACCAGAGTGTACGAGAATCGGCTTGGACAAATATCCCTGAAATTTAACTAATTGATCTCGGTCTCTTAAGTAGGAACTGAGCCAGTTGAGTATAGAGCCGGTGATTCCTATTTTCTGCAATTTGTGAATAAGTACGGAGTGATCAACCCAGTCAAATGCTTTACTAAAATCTGTGTAGATTGCGTCAATTTGGTAACCCATCTCCATTTTACATAGGAGATCAGAAACTAAAACCATGAGATTGGTTGAAACCATGTTGTTGTTCATTTAGAAGAGGCTCAATATTAGCTGAGAGTTTATGGCAAACGATTTCTTCAAATAGTTTAGGGATTATGGATAGAATGGCAATACCTTTATAGTTCAGGACAGAACGCTTGTCACCACTCTTAAAGATAGGAATTATATGTCAAAGATTTATTAAAAAGAAAGTGAAGAGGTACTACAAGCTGGTCCAACCACTGTACCACAAAAAATGGAGAAAGTAAATCTGGGCCAGGACTCTTTTTAACGTCAAGGTTGTTAATAGCTTGAGCAACATCTTCCCTTGAGTGATACATGTCCATAAGCAGTACCACTGGATTAACTTTAGAGGACTCCGTGTCTACCGAAATCTTTGGCGGTGAAAAAACTTCTTGAAAATAGTCAACGAAAAGATCACAGATAACTTTCGGAGGTGAAGAAACGGTATTATTTTTGGTCATTGACGCTGGATAGCCCGATGATTTCCTTTTGAGATTAACAAAATCACAGAACTGCTTAGGGTCTCTGATTATGTTTTCACCAGTTAAATTCACGTAGCGTTCATAGGCCTCGCGGTATTTGATTTTGTAATCTTCTGACAAATCAAAATATCTATTTTTTAAATTCTCGCTAGCATTGTTGTTAAGCTTTAGTAATTTATAGACTTTGTTTCTCTCATTCCTTAATGCGCGCATATTGCTGTCTAGCCAAGGCTCAGATAGCTTTTTCTTCTTCTTAATTTTAGGTACATACCTTTCAACGGCGTCAAGAATTATTAGGTAAAATGAGGATACAGCATCGTCCAGTTCTAACGTTGAAAGAGTGCCTAACCATTAACATTGTCAAGGTAAAGTTTAATGCTTTTGTAGTCAGCATTACGAAAATCATATACAATATTACAATTTTATGATAAGGGAGTTTGAGCTTCAGTAGTGGAGAGTTCAACTGTGAATGCTGTGTGGTGAGGGCTGTTAGCGAGGAGATGCTCCACAGCAATAGTAGGACTGACCGCTACATCGTCATAAGTGTTGGTGAATATTAAATCCAACCAATGACCGTTTTAATTGGGACTGGGAGCGATTTGCTGTAAGTCATTGCCTTAAAAAGCACTTACCGGATTCATATCACTAGAGTCGAGAACATTTGTAGGGAGAAGACTGTTATCATCTCCGTCCGTCATAAACGATAGATTGGGGCGGTTGAAATCACCTAACAATATTATTTTGTCATCTTCATTTAAAGATGCGGGTAAAGAAGAGATTTCCAAGAAAAGGTCGTTGTAAGCGGCTTCATCAGCTCTGGGGGGAATGTAGAAAATGCCGATGTATAGGTAGTTTCTCTCGAAAGGAACTCTGATAATTATATGCTGGAAACTCTTATGAGGAGTAGTGTGGACAATTTCACTCGAAATACTGGAATTAACTGCAATTAAAACGCTTCCCCCTCGACTTTGCGTAGTAATGCGATAATCACGGTCGTCTCTATATATTGTCCAATTTTCGTCGAGAATTTCCCCGTTTTTATAAGAATCACTCAACCAAGTCTCAGTGAACGCTAGGATATTAAACCGGCAAGATTTTGCGTCAAGAAAGAGTTTATTTACTTTGCCTCTCATCCCACCACAATTATGGTAGAAAAGATTGAGGCTGACTCGCGAGGATGAGTTGTTAGGAATAGTATTTTTTGAGCTCGGTTCTCGACTTTTGAAGCACAGAAATGTGTTTAGACCTAACATAAGAACTGTAAGTATTTAATTCTTGTTTGATTTGACTTGCAGAGACTCCCATTTGCTCATGATATTTTATGAACAGCAGGTTTAACGCTTCCAAGTCAACTGGAAGGCCCTCTTGATGCATAAGAACTTTCAGACTAGTTTTAGTTTTACCCTCAAAACAAGCCGAGTCTGAAGCATTATGCATATATGCTAGGAACAAACGGACATTTTCGTAAATTCTGTGATCCCGAAGTCTTGAGAGGGTATATCTTCCTTCAATGTCATCGCAAGAGTTAACAGTTGCTTTGATTACAGGGGGAATGAGTGGATCAAGGAAGCCTGGATCAGCATTGGCCGGCTTACTAGACGTTGAAGTGTTAGGAAGGATTATTGACCCCTCCGTAACTGGAACCAGGTCATCACCATGGAAATATACTCCATACTCTATTGGTTATCCGGAAATATACAGAAACGGAAATATATCCATGCAATCTGAAATACTCTCAATGCATAGTTTTGTCACTTGTACCAGTGTACTACCAAATAATTTATTTTTACCCGTATTATCCTTCAATAAAAATTAAAAGCTGTTTTTTGCACTATGTAGAACTTGTGCATCTGAAAATATAGGATCAGGATGTCAACATTATGAGAAGGGGCGAGAAATTACTGGTACATGCGTTACACCTTTATGTAAACCTTAGCTAAAAAGAAAGGATATGAAATTAAAACTGTGTATGAGGTTTGGAAACGGTGTATGAGCCCAATACAAAAACAAGAGGCCTATTTACAGAATACGTTAACACTTTCTTGAAGATTAAGCAGGATGCTAGCGGTTTGGGAAATGAATGTACGACAGAAGAAGACAAATAAAGATTTACACAGTCACATTTAAGTCACATAAAAGAAGATATTATCTTAGATAAAAACAAAATCCAGACAGCCGGGTTAACGTAAAACTGCAAAAATATGTCTTAATTTCTTTTGGAGAAAATTTGCTCAGAAAGAAACTCGCACTAGCACCACTGTAGTAAATATTTTTAAAGAATTATGTTATTTTATTCATATCCCTGGTATGGAGATCTGTTCCTTATTTTCAGTGTCTAAAGACACTTTATGGATCACTTGGAAAAATATAGAATACAATTTAAATTTGGTACAACACGTGAACATACCTATTGCTACCTACTCTACAGCATACGCTAGACTTAGGCTCTATGAGGTGTTAGAAAAAGTTGGTAGAAGGACACTTTATTGTGGCACCGACAGTTCAATTTTTGTAAATGATAGGACTTCTCCTATTCCCTTCACAATATCAAACTTTCGAGGCGATTCAACTAATGAGATTGAAAACTTCTGGCCCCATAACTTACAGTCTTAAGGTCGAAATAGAAAATCGAGCTACAAAGTGTAAGGCGATAACACTTAATTTTAAGAATTCCGAAAGGATGAATTTTGAAAGCCTGAAATTGTTGGTAACTGAATGCAGTCGAGATGACGCAATTTTTGTGACGAATGATCGTAAGATTAAGCGTAAATATTAGCTACATAGCCGGCTTTATACGAGAATCTAAATGGCTCTCGTCCCCCAACAGGTTTTAGGACCGCAACTTATCTCAATGTGGTATCACAATGAGCCTATCTAAGTGAGCCATCTTTTGACAAAGAGGGCTGCCACTACAACTAACCAACCAATCAAGCGTTAACATCCTGGAACTGTTGCTAGTGAGGTCGAAAGGAAACCCCTCCAATTTACCTTCGATAGAAAGGTTGTCGTTGAAGATCACTTTTCCTACCCTTACAGTTTCAAAAAATTGAAATAGCATAAATATTTTTAAGTTGGTAGCTCATACGCCAAAACACAATTGTAATAAGTAAAAAGCAAAAATGTATAAATACCACAAAACTGAAAAAATTTATTCTCTGCTATCATGACTGAGTTTATTTTTGATATACAGTTTGTAACAGAAAATAATAAAGAATATTTCATAAAGGAGCTACTTTTATTAGCTTTTGGCTCGGTGCAACCTATCGTGCATATTTTGCACCCGCATACCCATACCAAGAATTGTCAGCGGAGGCCCGAAAACAGAATCAGTACGAGTTCGCTCACATAAACGCACTAAGTTGGAGTGATGGTAACGTCAAATACATCACGCTGTCTGAAATCATGTAGGAATACACAAACTGTACAATATATGTGCGAGGTGATGTGAAGGAGAAATTTATTACAAAATATTTATCAACGGCTAATATCGTTCAGCTTAATCTACCGAAAAAAGGATAACTCAAAAAAATTACGACTGCTTGTCCAGTTCATGATACAGCTCGTACAACGAGATGCGCTACACAGATTTGTACAAACATTTACATATGCTATTTATGAATTTTATACATTTTTGAAATAAAAGGAATATGTTTTCGTATAAAAAATAATGGAATTTCATTAAATAACCTTGAATAATTGATGTACATATAAGAATCGCATGATGGTATGAAAAAATCGTCGTTGTCCAGCTTTAATACATTCTTCTGTTCACAGCGCTTCATGTAATCTTGATAAAACTCCCTTACGCCGGCCGATGCGGTATTGTTGTGAAAAAGTCCATCATCTCAAACAGCTTGAATAGATGATCGATTTTCAATTTGATACTACCTTCACCTACTCGTATCCGGAATGTTTTAAAAAGACCTGGTGGGTTTTGTGAATATTGCTCTTCGTTTTCCAACCTTCTCAAGTATTCATACATTGAAGTCTACCCTGCATATGTTGTTGATACTGGAAAACGTTCGTGCATACTGAAAACAATTTTTACTTCGAACACATCAAACCATAGGACGGTTTTCCAATTTTGACATCCATTAAAGTAGTAAGTATAGTTCTGCAAGATATTCTCTTACGGCACTCGAGATTTTGAAAAAAAAAGTCTGGAATTTTTATGTATCGCGATATTCCGAACAACTGCTTTATCGGCAAGATCTCCACCGGGTTCTGTGGGTAAATGAAAAAACTTCTGCTTCTTCTGTAATGTATTAATATACACTTTGGGCGGCTTCCTTTTCAGTAACTTGTTACTGACGCTTGAATTCATTTTACTTTTACCGGCAATTGAATCAAAACTGGCACCACAAGCTGTTTAATCTCTGCTTTCACACATTCAATCTGTTTTCTGGAGGACTGAAGGCGTTTCGTAGTAAACCGGTTTTATAGATTTTCGATATAGTTTCACAATTTCATCATCGTTCAATTGAAAGTTAAAGTGGAAGAAATGCTTAAGAAATTTTCGACGGCTATTATTGGTGCAGCGTGAATAAAGCATGAGATAATTCCGACTTAAGTAGTGTCGTTTCATTTACTAATTCAAATATCTCTTCCACCCGTAAAGGTGAAGTTTGCGTTGGTTGCTCATTTTTAAGTGTAAACTTCGTCTGAGTGACGCTATCCCGCAGATTTTTATATTTTTGACCACTCATATGGTCTTTGAAAGAAAGATTTGAAGCTTTCATTTCCATAACTAAATTTTTTGTTCGTCTTGCGTTTAAAATTTGATAACCACTTCTATATACTGATATCATTCCGGGTTATCATTGAGGTCTTTGCTGTTTAGTGTCTTATTCATGTTTTTGTCTAGCAAACTCGACTGGAACTCACAATTGCCTCCTTCACGCGTTCATATACTTCCAACGATAAAAGAAGCATTTTATTAAGACTCCAGTTTTATGCATATTTCTCAATTAAAAAACCTATCACACCTGAATGGACACTTCCTAGTAATACAAGTAAAAATCCCCATTGTTGAAATAATACTTTACTTGTCGCGGAACATCAGCAAGTTTACGTATGGTCTTTTTATATTTAGACAACCGTGTTAAAGTCTTTCTACATGGTATGGTATGGTTACCCTGCAATGTATTGTATGTGATTTCGCAAAGAGTTTTAATTACTTCAGGATCGGCTGGTTTCAGTATAGTCTTTCTTAAACACGCACGTGCATTTCTAAGAACATACAAAATATGTCTGTTGTCCTTCAATTAATTCATTTGGGACACCATTGTCTTCCTTCAAACTATCTGGGGAGCAATAACACGTTAAAAATGTTGTATTAAATATGTCGGTGCGAAAACGTAAGGTGTCATTTATACCCTGTGTTAGGTCTATTAGGAAATAGCTATGAGGTTGTTGAGTTATTTCTTTATTTTCATGAGTTCCGGACTGTATTCGGGATATATCTGTTTAGTGAGATGATGAAATTGACTCTTGTCTCGTAGGCTCTTGAAGCATACTAGATACTTACAGTTTAGCAAAATATCTCAGGAAAATATTCCTTGAAGGAAAGCATTCTGAGTCATGACAAAGAGGTGACGATGATATGATCCTTTTGTAAACAACTTACATACCTTTCTTGAAAATGCATTTAACATCATGTCATTCAGTATAATCAGCATTTGTTTATTCGTTCTGTTTGAAAATTTCTCAGGAATAAAGCTCATATATTCTATATTCTTACAGGGCATATGTGTTGGTATTGTATGCTTCTAAGCACTGCACCAAATAATTTTCTTCACTGACGGTCGCATTACCACAACGTTTCAAAGAAAATTTTCTATAAATCTTGTCGTTCCACAGCCAGATGGTTCAGCTGCCATCATTCTAAAAGGGTCTATAAAGTGCAACATCTTTTTGTGTTTGGAAAGGAAAAATTTCTAATAATAGCTATTACAGAAATTTTATTTATACATTTTCCAAGATGAGTAGAAGACAAATTGTAGGTGAACTTCATAGACCCGCATGAAAACTTTAAACGTCGATGTGTTTTTATAACGGGTATTTATGATCTTTGGCAGGCAGATTTGGTTGATATGACTGCGTATGCATCTGAAAACTCCGGTTATAAATTTCTATTGACAATAATTGATACATTTTTCAAATACTCTTGGGCTCTGCCCGTCGAAACTAAAATGTTCAATGATGTGACTAAGGCTATGGAATCAGTGACTTTTACCGAGAAATCTTTAAATGGATGGTGGAAACATGTTTTTTGGTCAGAAATTGAAACATTATGAAATAAACCATTATTCTACATTCATTGCATTAAAAGCATCAATTGTCGAGAGATTTAATCGCACTCTGAAGAGGAAAATGTGGAAAGAGTTCAGCATGAACGGAAATAACCATTGGCTCAGTCTTCAAAGTAAATAAAAATTAAAATGCAATCTGCCCGTGTTAATTCATCAAATGCGGTTTATCTACTGTGCAAAGCATAAAGCAAGCTTAAAGTCACGTTTACACCTAAATATAATATATTTAATTCAGTTCGCATAAGCAAGCACAAACATGTCTTTCAAAAAGGCTTTACCCCGAACTGGTCGACTGAGATATTTAATGTGAAGGAGTAAGGAAAACAGAACCACGCACCTATTTGCTTGAAGATTATAAAGGTGATATAATCGAAAGCGGTTTTTATGAGACAACGTTGACAATGGTCAAACACCCCGATTTTTATCTTGTGGGAAGGGTTTTAAAACGTAAGGAAGGTTGCGTGTTTGAAAAATGGCTTGGATTTTCGTCATCTTTAACTTGTGAAAAGCAGTTTCTTTTAGACCAACTTGAAGGACTACGGCCATTGCTTCTTCTGTTCACTGTTATTGAGTGCTTTTTCTTCACCATCTGAGGTTGAAGGAGAACATTTACGCCTATCTTCAGATTGTGTGTTTATTAGTGGTAAAGACGTTTGCGGACCATATGATAAACCATTTTGAAAGTCATACAAATCCCACATACTGTCTTTTTCTTTATACTGAAAATTGTTATGCTGACATTTCTGATATCGCTTTTGGTGATCGAATTTGTCAACCTCTACGATGACGTCTGTATATTATTAACGTGCTCGTTTTACATCCACGAATATGTTTATAGGCAAAGTACAACTATTAATTGACAATTTGATACACTAACGTTTCAATCAGATCTTTACAGTCATGTTAATTCTAGACAATAGAAATAGCCTAATGTACATTTTTCATTAATAAAAAAAATTTAACGAATCACGGTCTTTCCATCGTCATTATTAGTATAAGTAAACAACATTGATCTTCAAGCAGGTATTGCATTTTACCGACAAAACTCCCCATCAATCTGTCTTTTCCATTCATTCATCTTATCAACAAAAACATACAGTTATCAAGCATTTCACCGCGATGGCATCATTCAACAACAACAAACATCAGTAGACATATTTCACTACGTTCGTAAATTAAATACGTGCCTGCGTCTTAACACGCAAATCTGAAGGCACGACGCTGCCACGGTCATTTAAACTAATGCATCTCAAGCAACAGTCATCGCTCGTCGTCACACAAGCAAAAGTCAATATCCGCTGTCAAATTGCAAACTGTCACGACTGCTTAAACTAAAATATCTCAAGCAAAATCCATCACCTGGCGGCGAATTGCAAACCGGCATCTACACACGCAGGTTACGTCAGTGACGTCAGTTTCACAATAACCCCCAATACCTCCACCAATACCATCATAAAGTTCATCAAATGGTTTACTGGTGAATGTAAACTGGTCAGCATAATAATGAGTTCGTAAAGTTCATTTACTTGTGGTCTAAATTCTTTACATACCATTCATTCAAATCATTTCGCAAAGTTCATTTACTCAACTGCTTACAAACTGCCCTAATTTCGTAATAACAAAACATTTGATTGCATTCATTAACATTCCACTAGAATTCTGCTGATCAGTAACTTGCAATTTCAATATAATTAATTAGGTCACATTGTAAGCAAATATCGAAAGGTTTACGTTTTATGTAATCAAAGTGTCACTAAGTCAGTTTCCTTACGAATACCGAATAATAAAGACTAAATAAATTTTCTAGTCGTGACTTTTATTTTTTCGAGTTGTAAAAGAGAATCTACATTCGTGGCGCAGTCGGTTATTACCATATCAAAAGATACTGGTATCTCGGTAACGAATAAAGGAAGACGGAATAATCTTGATCTTTTCGGTTCCGGTTAGTAAAAAGCCGAAATTCGAAAAACCATTTCACAAAGAAAGTGGAATTTATAAAAGGTCACTTGGTACCATATAAACCAATACAGTGTGAAAATAAATACCAAAGGATCACAATCCAAGTTATTTTCGTTCTTCACCCCAACCATAAGTTGTGAAAAGCGACGATATGAGCAATCCACCACCTCTTTCACCAGCACCAATGGCAAATCAACACGTCACGATCTCGGGAAGTGAACTTTTAAAGGAAGCAGCAGCAATAAAAGAGTTTTCAAGACACAACGAGTATGACTTGTCTTCATTTATCAGAGAAGTGGAGTTAATACTACCAATGTTTCAGGAAAATCCAGGTATGCAGGCTTATGTGTTCAACCGATATGTGAAAAACAAAATCCAAGAACCGGCATTACAAACCTTAAGGCCACTTGGAGCTAACCAAAGCTGGGAAGAAATAAAGTGCGAACTGATAAAGAATTTTGCTTTAAGGGAAACGTATCATCGATTATATCATCAGGCGATTAATACTAGGAATTATCATAATGTAAGTGACTATTATTATCAATTAAGAAATATTTTGGATAAGTTAAATACGAAATACGAATTTTGCGAAAATAAACCTAGTGAATTGTCACCCAAACCAAATGAATCAGTAATTCTAAAAAACTTTCTTTATGGCATTGACCAACACTTAGCGAGTATAATATATAGTAGAAATATTACATCTACCTATTTTCTTCTGGAAGAGACAGGACTGATTAAATTACACAACGGACATAACGTTTACGGATGGAACCCATTTCAGAATAAAGACAAACGTGTAAACGAAAACACTACCAGAAACTTTGAACGAGTCGCAAATAATATAAACAGTGCACTTAGAGTAAATCCGGGTCTTGGACAATACCGACGAAAATATTACGACCCAAACAATGGCATCCTAGATCGATACAGGCAAACCACTAGTGGAAATTCAGACCAATTTCGGCAAAACAATAGTGGAAATTCGGGTCAATTTCAACGAAATAATAGTGGAAATTCGAGCCAATATCGGCAAAATAATAGTGGAAATTCGAGCCAATATCGGCAAAATAATAGTGAAAATTTTACACAACTTAGATTTAATACGGCTTCACCTGTGGAAGCAGACCATATTAACGAAGAAGTAGATTTTCAACTACCTCCTCACAAAATAGTCTACCGATAGTCGAACTTACGATAAATAGTAGCAAAATTAGATGTCTTATAGATACGGCGTCCACTATAACCTTATTGAATCAACACAAATTACCGCAGTATAAATGTTAAAATCTTAAAACCCCAATATATTTCAACACTCTCAGTGGACACACTACTGTGAAACAAGAAATTATTACGGAACTTCCAACCCAATTTAGTGAGGATAATCTCATGAGTTGGAAACTTACTTCATTTAACAACAAAGAGTTTGACGGCTTAATTGGTCAGAATCTATTAAAACCTATGCAAGCGATTGTAAACTTAAAAGAAGAATGCTAGTTACGTATGTAATTCCCATAGAATTATTAAACAAATATGATACCTTGCAGCAGAGTGTAACAAAACACCTACAGCAAGTACACATTCCACAGAACAATGTTCCCATAGATTTGCATTCGGTAAGTCAACAAAATTAATGCACTTCAGGTAAACGGCAGATCATCAGAATAATTATAGTAACAATAACAGCAATATTAATTATAATCGCCATAATTATAATAGCAATTACAATCACAATTATAATAACCCTAATCATTACTCAAGAAACTCCTTACCATAATAATACCAAGTTATTGGTTAGTAGTTGTATAAGTGGTAGTTATATAATAGCAATAACTTCAATAACAACACTAGACAAAGTTCAAATTCACGTAGCCAACAACAAGACGTTATCGCCATGGAAGTCGATAACGTTTACTATACTCCGAACCATCCAAAGCAGTACCCTTCAAGGGAAGACAATCGTAGGGAACAAGTGGAGCAAAACATGATTAGAACTTCTGGTGAGAGGCAGCAGTTTTTTTACAACTAGCCTCGGAAGACCTACCTTTGATACAAATTACTGTTAAAAATAATTCATATTCAGCTTTAATAGATACAGGTTCATCTTTCAGTATCATCTCCGGAGGAACTAAAGTCACCTTCTGAACCTCGAATAAGGTGGAAAGTCCGAAATCTCACGGGCAGAAAATATAGCTTTATTATTGGTATGGACCTTTTAGAAAAATTGGGTACAATAATAGATATTAAGAAGAAATTTATTATATTGAACGGCCAAATAATAAATTTTATAAATAATCCCTACCCTAGTTCTCAAATATGTTCACTAGAAAAAGTAGAAGATTGTTACATTAAACGTATTAAGCTTGACCACTTAAATAATGAAGAGTACCAACAAATTACTAAAGTATTAAAAAGATTTGAAGGGACTCTATAAAAAGAAGGTGATAAATACACCAGCACTCCGAATGTGGAGCACGAAATAAAAACAACAAACGATCACCAGATAAACTCAAGACTTTATCGGTACCCTCCAAAACATGAGGAGGAAGTCCGAAAGCAAATAAAAGAGATGGAAATACAGGGAATTATAAGGCAAAGTAAATAAAATAAATAAATATTCAAGTCCTCTAAAAGTTATTTCGAAAAAATCTGAAAACACTGGATTTAAGAAATATCGAATATTAATCGACTACCGCCGCTTAAACGAAATCACAATGGATGATAAAAGTTCCGCTACCGGATATAGACTAAATATTGGATAAGCTCGGTAGAGCACAACATTTTTCTACAATAGACCTAGCTAAAGACTATCAGCAAATCCTTGTTAAGGAAGAAGACAGACACAAGATAGCTTTTGTAACGCCACAAGGTCTGTACAAATTTGTGAGAATGCCGTTTGGGTTGAAAAATGCGCCAGCGACATTCCAACGGCTTATAAATACCATTCTCAGACACTACATAAACAAAATTTGCGTGGTCTACCTTGATGACATTCTGATCTTTAGCACATCGCTATAAGAACACATCAATTCTATTATGGAAATATTCAAAGTTCTAGAAAAAACATAAATTAAAGATTCAGGTTGATAAATGCAATTTCATGCAAAAAGAAACTGCATTTTTAGGACATACTATCACTCAAGATGGTCTCAAATCGAATGCTGATAAAATAGGTGTCATCCAACAAATTCAACTACCAAAAACTGAGAAACAAATAAAAAGTTTCCTAGGAATAACTGGTTACTATCGTAAATTTATCAGACACTACGCCAAAGTTGCACAACCCACGACGAAATATCTCGAAAACGATACCAAAATAAATACGAAAGGTCCAAACTTTGTTGAGGCTTTCGAAAATTTAAAATTTATTATAAGTTCACCCCCTATTTTGCGATTTCCCGATTTCCAAAAACCCTTTGAATTAATAACTGATGCCCCAAAATTTGCGATAGGTGCCATTTTAGCCCAAGGAGGACATCCAGTTTGTTTTGCGTCGGGAACCCTGAATCGTCATGAGCAGAACTACTCAGCTACGGACAAAGAGTTTCTCGCCATTATGTGGTCGGTCAATTACTTCAGACCATACCTATATGGCAATATATTCAAAAAAATTTAACCGATCATCAACCTATCAAATACCTATAAGCGAAATACAAAGAAAAGGATTTGTCACCTCGACACCAGAGATGGATCTTAAAATTAGGGGAGTATCAGTTCAAAATTGAGTATTTAAAAGGGAAACAAGATAAGGTAGCAGATTTCTTGAGTAGAATCGAACAGGTTCAAATAGAAGACCAAGATAAATAAAGTTTAGATAATGTCACTAACAACTACTCCGATCTAGGAGTCCTTTTGGTAGAAAAAGATAATAGCTCTACAATCGACACAATACACTAGAAGAACTATTAGACCACAAACCCATTAAAGAAGAAATAGTAAATAAACATAGAACTCAGCTTATTCTCACCAACAATAAAACCAAAGAAATCGAAATAATACACAAGAAACGAATAATATACATAGCGGAGCAAGACTTTGACAATCTTCATGATATTCTGAAAAAACACATAAAGATAGGCATCACAGGCAAATACAATCAAGTGCAACAAAAAATACGGTAACTATTCTCTAACGACAGTCAAATTAAATTTATAAGATGTTCCTTCCGAGCACTGGATATTGAAACAGAGACGGAAGCAGTTAGGCAAATTTCCATCTATCATGTCAAAAAAAGCTTGCACTCAGGTATTCAAAAAGCCTTCAACGCAATAAAAAATAAAATTTATTTTCCAAAACTTCTTAAACTAGTAACCATTGTAATTAGCCAATGTGAAGTATGCCAACAAGTAAAATATGATCGCAATCCAATTAAACGGAAATTTGAAATAACCGAAACTGTAGCTAAAATAAACCAAATAATTCATGTTGATATTTATACCATCATGAAACCTAATTTTTTAACATTGATTGATAAATTTTCTAAATATACAGCCGCATATTACTTACCTGACTGAAATCACACCATCATATAACAATTAGAAGATTATTTTGCAAAGTTAGGTAAACCAGAAAAAATAATAGGAGGAAATGAATTCGATAGCATTTTAATGAAAGAATTTCTCCAATAAGAAGGCGTCATATTACACCTTACAAAAGCACATACCCATATAGGCCTTGCCGATATCGAAAGACAGTACATTAGTGGAAAAATTTAGGATTTTATCGCTGAATAAAACAAAAATCTCAACACGCAGAATATTACAACAAGTAGTAAGAAACTACAACGAACGTTTCCATTCAACAATTAAATGTACTCCAAAAGAGGTGCAAAGCCATCTAGTAGATTTCGAAACAATAAAAAAGAATTTGCAGGAGGCTAAAGAAAAATACATATCCAAAGGGAACAAAAACAGAGAAAGCTACGTAGAAACTAGAACAACTGGATTTATAAAAAAATATAAAGCGGTGAGACAGAAACAACTCAAAATGAACATAACTAGACGCGACCTTATGTCACTAGTACTTGAAGCCTGGCTAAACGACCAAGTAATAAACTTTTGCCTTAAACTATTGGCGCATCGCAGCACAGAAAGAAGCTCAGAAAATACACCAAAAGTATACGCTTTCAACACATTTTTTATCATGCGACTCCTACAAAATGATTACGAAGCTGCTCGCAGATGGACAAGACACGTCGATATTTTTTCTTATGACATTATTTTATTACCAGTACATATAGGCCAAGTATCCATGTCCATAATAAATTTTAGAAACCAAACCATTAAATAATATGATCCTATGGGAAATAAAGATCCAAGGTTACTTTCCACACTGGAAGAATACCTTAAAGCAGAATCCATAAATATTCGATAGGCCACATTCGACACTACGGCATGGACGTAAGAAAATATTGTAAATGGACCACTTAAAACAAATAATAATGACTGTGGAGTATATGCTTGTATATTTGCCGAAAATATCTCCAGAAATTGCGAACCTTATTTTACTCAAGAACAGATTCCGTATTTTCGATAAAGAATGACTCTAGAAATATTGCAAGGAAAATTAGTATATCAATAAAGTATCTTTACATAAACATAAGTAATAAAAGTTATCTCAGTAGTCCTTTGTTCGCATGCACATACTAAAACCTAAATATTTAAACCTACAGGCAATTATAATCGTCCTGACCTTCATATTACTTTTGACTCCAGCTAACGGACTTTTTAATATATACGACATAACGCAACAAAGCGTATTTACAGAAATACAGCTAAATACAGCAAGCATAGTCACAAAGACAACCCTAGTAGTTCACATAATTAACACGGAAGGAATTTAAATCTAATTAACGACCTTAAAGCAAATACAGTAAACATAGAGAAGGAAAACAGGCAATTACTTCTTAACGAGTTGGATCAATTGATAATAAAAGTTAGTACTTTTCTTCCAAAGAACACCAGAAAAAGAAGGGGTTTAATAAATTTAATAGGCAATGTCCAAAAATGGTTATACGGGACAATGGACGACCAAGACAGACTGGACATCGACAATCACTTCAAGGTAACAGACAAAATAATCACAATTTAATCAATACGGTAAATCAACAAGTTGTAATAAATAATCATTTCAATGAAACTTTTAAAGAACTCAAAACTATAATCGAAAAAAATCGATCAATCATTTTACAAAATGTAAATAGTTTATCAAATAAAATTCTGATTGAAATTTTTTATTTCGATCAACTTTTCAAAATACAAATTTTAAAAAGCAAATTAGATCATATAAAAGACAATATAGTATCGCAAAATACGGAATGATACACCACACATATTAACAGACAAGGAGATACAAAAATATAAAATCGACCTCAGAAAAATGGAATACCTGAAACTTGGTCTCACAACTTTCAAAAATAATTTGTTGATGTTTGTCATTAAAATCCCGACAGAATTCACAAATGTACATAAAACTTCAAATAATCATCACAATGCCAAACAAATTACAGAAAGAAATTGATTTTGCCCAAGAAGTTATATTCAATTATAATAATATCACCTATAAATACGAAAAAATGAAAACATGAATGAGAATTCTAATTGTAAGGGGGGAGAAGTTGCGTATGCAACTCCCATGGAATTATTAAATAAATATGATACCTTGCAGCAGAGTGTAACAAAACACCTGCAACAAGTACATAGTCCAAAGAACAATGTTCCCATAGATTTGCAGACGCTAAGTCAACAAAATTAATGCACTTCAGGTAAACGGCAGACCATCAAATTTGATCTATTTAAGGGAACTGCATGTATCTTCTGAGTGATTAGTTTTGATCAGAGGCCGAACTTTTTTCGGTCGTTCCCGCGAAATTTAACTAAGATTAAGAAGCATTTTGTGAGTAGAAATAGCAAACAAATAAAGATATTTCGATGAATTAAGTGAATGAGTTTAATTTTTTTTGGAAGTTTCGGCCACGAAACCCATAACTTGCTTGGAAACAGCGATGCCAGACCTACGGTAATTACCGTAGTTTCAAGGTAATTTCAGGTGAAATCTGGGCTATGGTAGAGGTAATTTACCTTGTATGAAGCCTAAGGTAATTTAATCAGGATAATAATACCAATAAATTGAAATAGAAAACTATGGCAAACGTATCGCTACTTACGAGTATGTTGTTGGAATATTAGTAACTGGTTGAGCTGAAATCGCGTCATCTAATTAGGCCTTAAAGCAGCAAATACACGATGCGACCAGTTGGCCAACCAACCAACGAAAACCAACAACATATGCGTAAAGACACGGCGCAAATCGATTTGTGGCCAACTAGTTGTGCTGGAATCGCATTGTGTATTTGCTGTTTAACTCTTTAAGTCACACTTCTGAATGAATAATAAAATAATTCTTCTTTCTTTATTTTGTTTCTATTTAAGGTTTAAATAACTAAAAAATATGATTATAGAAAATATTAAGGTTAAGGATTTCGAAGTACAAGGTGGTTAGCTATGGTAACCACCATGGCTAAAGGGGACTAATACACTAAAGCGTATTCTTCAAATATAAAGGTGCATACTCTAGTTGTGAAAATTTTGAAAACATGTCTTTCCTTTGCGCAAGCGAATCGGGACTTTACAAGTGTTGCATTGCGAAACTGTCCGAACTGGATTACGTTTTGTACTACATTTGCAGCATCTTCTAGATATGCCTCGAGTTGGCTGATGGTGGCTACTTTCAAGGGGATATTTGCAGAAACTGATGGCTTCCGCCTACTTGCAACGGATAGTAGTTATAGTTAGAAGTAGAAGAAGACGTAGAAGTATAAGTAGTTATCGAAAAAAACTTTATGGTTTTTGCCTTTGAGGTTCGCGGAAAATTTTCGTGAAACAGATTAAACCCGTCCAGGAAATATTTGAGAAGTTGTCGGATGGATATTTGAAATTATACTTTTTATTTTTTAACTGGATTCTTCCAACTTTTAATGTTCTTAATGCTTATTTTCAGTCATCTAAAGTAGTTTTAACAGAAATGCATTCAAAGTTTTCGGGTACTTTCATTGAACTCCTACAATACTACATAAAAGGCTCTTACATTTTTAATACGGAAATTGGAAGTATAGATCCAAATTTAGAAGACATATTTCTACCTCCTGATAGAATATACCTTCCTATAACGGTCGTGTCTGCGCTTGAAAATATTCAAAAAGACTCCGATGATCAATTCGAATCAAAGGCTTTAAATTTTAAAATTCAATTTCGTCAATTTTATAGGATAAGTTGTGAAGAAATAAAAAAAGATTTGAATTTGATGATCCTTTATTTTATTTATTTTGTTTTATGTAATCAAAGTGTCACTAAGTCAGTTTCATTACGAATACCGAATAATAAAGACTAAATAAATTTTCTAGTCGTGACTTTTATTTTTTCGAGTTGTAAAAGAGAATCTACATTCGTGGCGCAGTCGGTTATTACCATATCAAAAGTTACTGGTATCTCGGTAACGAATAAAGGAAGACGGAATAATCTTGATCTTTTCGGTTCCGGTTAGTAAAAAGCCGAAATTCGAAAAACCATTTCACAATGAAAGTGGAATTTATAAAAGGTCACTTGGTACCATATAAACCAATACAGTGTGAAAATAAATACCAAAGGATCACAATCCAAGTTATTTTCGTTCTTCACCCCAACCATAAGTTGTGAAAAGCGACGATATGAGCAATCCACCACCTCTTTCACCAGCACCAATGGCAAATCAACACGTCACGATCTCGGGAAGTGAACTTTTAAAGGAAGCAGCAGCAATAAAAGAGTTTTCAAGACACAACGAGTATGACTTGTCTTCATTTATCAGAGAAGTGGAGTTAATACTACCAATGTTTCAGGAAAATCCAGGTATGCAGGCTTATGTGTTCAACCGATATGTGAAAAACAAAATCCAAGAACCGGCATTACAAACCTTAAGGCCACTTGGAGCTAACCAAAGCTGGGAAGAAATAAAGTGCGAACTGATAAAGAATTTTGCTTTAAGGGAAACGTATCATCGATTATATCATCAGGCGATTAATACTAGGAATTATCATAATGTAAGTGACTATTATTATCAATTAAGAAATATTTTGGATAAGTTAAATACGAAATACGAATTTTGCGAAAATAAACCTAGTGAATTGTCACCCAAACCAAATGAATCAGTAATTCTAAAAAACTTTCTTTATGGCATTGACCAACACTTAGCGAGTATAATATATAGTAGAAATATTACATCTACCTATTTTCTTCTGGAAGAGACAGGACTGATTAAATTACACAACGAACATAACGTTTACGGATGGAACCCATTTCAGAATAAAGACAAACGTGTAAACGAAAACACTACCAGAAACTTTGAACGAGTCGCAAATAATATAAACAGTGCACTTAGAGTAAATCCGGGTCTTGGACAATACCGACGAAAATATTACGACCCAAACAATGGCATCCTAGATCGATACAAGCAAACCACTAGTGGAAATTCAGACCAATTTCGGCAAAACAATAGTGGAAATTCGGGTCAATTTCAACGAAATAATAGTGGAAATTCGAGCCAATATCGGCAAAATAATAGTGGAAATTCGAGCCAATATCGGCAAAATAATAGTGGAAATTTGAGCCAATATCGGCAAAATAATAGTGAAAATTTTACACAACTTAGATTTAATACGGCTTCACCTGTGGAAGAAGACCATATTAACGAAGAAGTAGATTTTCAACTACCTCCTCACAAAATAGTCTACCGATAGTCGAACTTACGATAAATAGTAGCAAAATTAGATGTCTTATAGATACGGCGTCCACTATAACCTTATTGAATCAACACAAATTACCGCAGTATAAATGTTAAAATCTTAAAACCCCAATATATTTCAACACTCTCAGTGGACACACTACTGTGAAACAAGAAATTATTACGGAACTTCCAACCCAATTTAGTGAGGATAATCTCATGAGTTGGAAACTTACTTCATTTAACAACAAAGAGTTTGACGGCTTAATTGGTCAGAATCTATTAAAACCTATGCAAGCGATTGTAAACTTAAAAGAAGAATGCTAGTTACGTATGTAATTCCCATAGAATTATTAAACAAATATGATACCTTGCAGCAGAGTGTAACAAAACACCTACAGCAAGTACACATTCCACAGAACAATGTTCCCATAGATTTGCATTCGGTAAGTCAACAAAATTAATGCACTTCAGGTAAACGGCAGATCATCAGAATAATTATAGTAACAATAACAGCAATATTAATTATAATCGCCATAATTATAATAGCAATTACAATCACAATTATAATAACCCTAATCATTACTCAAGAAACTCCTTACCATAATAATACCAAGTTATTGGTTAGTAGTTGTATAAGTGGTAGTTATATAATAGCAATAACTTCAATAACAACACTAGACAAAGTTCAAATTCACGTAGCCAACAACAAGACGTTATCGCCATGGAAGTCGATAACGTTTACTATACTCCAAACCATCCAAAGCAGTACCCTTCAAGGGAAGACAATCGTAGGGAACAAGTGGAGCAAAACATGATTAGAACTTCTGGTGAGAGGCAGCAGTTTTTTTACAACTAGCCTCGGAAGACCTACCTTTGATACAAATTACTGTTAAAAATAATTCATATTCAGCTTTAATAGATACAGGTTCATCTTTCAGTATCATCTCCGGAGGAACTAAAGTCACCTTCTGAACCTCGAATAAGGTGGAAAGTCCGAAATCTCACGGGCAGAAAATATAGCTTTATTATTGGTATGGACCTTTTAGAAAAATTGGGTACAATAATAGATATTAAGAAGAAATTTATTATATTGAACGGCCAAATAATAAATTTTATAAATAATCCCTACCCTAGTTCTCAAATATGTTCACTAGAAAAAGTAGAAGATTGTTACATTAAACGTATTAAGCTTGACCACTTAAATAATGAAGAGTACCAACAAATTACTAAAGTATTAAAAAGATTTGAAGGGACTCTATAAAAAGAAGGTGATAAATACACCAGCACTCCGAATGTGGAGCACGAAATAAAAACAACAAACGATCACCAGATAAACTCAAGACTTTATCGGTACCCTCCAAAACATGAGGAGGAAGTCCGAAAGCAAATAAAAGAGATGGAAATACAGGGAATTATAAGGCAAAGTAAATAAAATAAATAAATATTCAAGTCCTCTAAAAGTTATTTCGAAAAAATCTGAAAACACTGGATTTAAGAAATATCGAATAGTAATCGACTACCGCCGCTTAAACGAAATCACAATGGATGATAAAAGTTCCGCTACCGGATACAGACTAAATATTGGATAAGCTCGGTAGAGCACAACATTTTTCTACAATAGACCTAGCTAAAGACTATCAGCAAATCCTTGTTAAGGAAGAAGACAGACACAAGATAGCTTTTGTAACGCCACAAGGTCTGTACAAATTTGTGAGAATGCCGTTTGGTTTGAAAAATGCGCCAGCGACATTCCAACGGCTTATAAATACCATTCTCAGACACTACATAAACAAAATTTGCGTGGTCTACCTTGATGACATTCTGATCTTTAGCACATCGCTATAAGAACACATCAATTCTATTATGGAAATATTCAAAGTTCTAGAAAAAACATAAATTAAAGATTCAGGTTGATAAATGCAATTTCATGCAAAAAGAAACTGCATTTTTAGGACATACTATCACTCAAGATGGTCTCAAATCGAATGCTGATAAAATAGGTGTCATCCAACAAATTCAACTACCAAAAACTGAGAAACAAATAAAAAGTTTCCTAGGAATAACTGGTTACTATCGTAAATTTATCAGACACTACGCCAAAGTTGCACAACCCACGACGAAATATCTCGAAAACGATACCAAAATAAATACGAAAGGTCCAAACTTTGTTGAGGCTTTCGAAAATTTAAAATTTATTATAAGTTCACCCCCTATTTTGCGATTTCCCGATTTCCAAAAACCCTTTGAATTAATAACTGATGCCCCAAAATTTGCGATAGGTGCCGTTTTAGCCCAAGGAGGACATCCAGTTTGTTTTGCGTCGGGAACCCTGAATCGTCATGAGCAGAACTATTCAGCTACGGACAAAGAGTTTCTCGCCATTATGTGGTCGGTCAATTACTTCAGACCATACCTATATGGCAATATATTCAAAAAAATTTAACCGATCATCAACCTATCAAATACCTATAAGCGAAATACAAAGAAAAGGATTTGTCACCTCGACACCAGAGATGGATCTTAAAATTAGGAGAGTATCAGTTCAAAATCGAGTATTTAAAAGGGAAACAAGATAAGGTAGCAGATTTCTTGAGTAGAATCGAACAGGTTCAGATAGAAGACCAAGATAAATAAAGTTTAGATAATGTCACTAACAACTACTTCGATCTAGGAGTCCTTTTGGTAGAAAAAGATAATAGCTCTACAATCGACACAATACACTAGAAGAACTATTAGACCACAAACCCATTAAAGAAGAAATAGTAAATAAACATAGAACTCAGCTTATTCTCACCAACAATAAAACCAAAGAAATCGAAATAATACACAAGAAACGAATAATATACATAGCGGAGCAAGACTTTGACAATCTTCATGATATTCTGAAAAAACACATAAAGATAGGCATCACAGGCAAATACAATCAAGTGCAACAAAAAATACGGTAACTATTCTCTAACGACAGTCAAATTAAATTTATAAGATGTTCCTTCCGAGCACTGGATATTGAAACAGAGACGGAAGCAGTTAGGCAAATTTCCATCTATCATGTCAAAAAAAGCTTGCACTCAGGTATTCAAAAAGCCTTCAACGCAATAAAAAATAAAATTTATTTTCCAAAACTTCTTAAACTAGTAACCATTGTAATTAGCCAATGTGAAGTATGCCAACAAGTAAAATATGATCGCAATCCAATTAAACGGAAATTTGAAATAACCGAAACTGTAGCTAAAATAAACCAAATAATTCATGTTGATATTTATACCATCATGAAACCTAATTTTTTAACATTGATTGATAAATTTTCTAAATATACAGCCGCATATTACTTACCTGACTGAAATCACACCATCATATAACAATTAGAAGATTATTTTGCAAAGTTAGGTAAACCAGAAAAAATAATAGGAGGAAATGAATTCGATAGCATTTTAATGAAAGAATTTCTCCAATAAGAAGGCGTCATATTACACCTTACAAAAGCACATACCCATATAGGCCTTGCCGATATCGAAAGACAGTACATTAGTGGAAAAATTTAGGATTTTATCGCTGAATAAAACAAAAATCTCAACACGCAGAATATTACAACAAGTAGTAAGAAACTACAACGAACGTTTCCATTCAACAATTAAATGTACTCCAAAAGAGGTGCAAAGCCATCTAGTAGATTTCGAAACAATAAAAAAGAATTTGCAGGAGGCTAAAGAAAAATACATATCCAAAGGGAACAAAAACAGAGAAAGCTACGTAGAAACTAGAACAACTGGATTTATAAAAAAATATAAAGCGGTGAGACAGAAACAACTCAAAATGAACATAACTAGACGCGACCTTATGTCACTAGTACTTGAAGCCTGGCTAAACGACCAAGTAATAAACTTTTGCCTTAAACTATTGGCGCATCGCAGCACAGAAAGAAGCTCAGAAAATACACCAAAAGTATACGCTTTCAACACATTTTTTATCATGCGACTCCTACAAAATGATTACGAAGCTGCTCGCAGATGGACAAGACACGTCGATATTTTTTCTTATGACATTATTTTATTACCAGTACATATAGGCCAAGTATCCATGTCCATAATAAATTTTAGAAACCAAACCATTAAATAATATGATCCTATGGGAAATAAAGATCCAAGGTTACTTTCCACACTGGAAGAATACCTTAAAGCAGAATCCATAAATATTCGATAGGCCACATTCGACACTACGGCATGGACGTAAGAAAATATTGTAAATGGACCACTTAAAACAAATAATAATGACTGTGGAGTATATGCTTGTATATTTGCCGAAAATATCTCCAGAAATTGCGAACCTTATTTTACTCAAGAACAGATTCCGTATTTTCGATAAAGAATGACTCTAGAAATATTGCAAGGAAAATTAGTATATCAATAAAGTATCTTTACATAAACATAAGTAATAAAAGTTATCTCAGTAGTCCTTTGTTCGCATGCACATACTAAAACCTAAATATTTAAACCTACAGGCAATTATAATCGTCCTGACCTTCATATTACTTTTGACTCCAGCTAACGGACTTTTTAATATATACGACATAACGCAACAAAGCGTATTTACAGAAATACAGCTAAATACAGCAAGCATAGTCACAAAGACAACCCTAGTAGTTCACATAATTAACACGGAAGGAATTTAAATCTAATTAACGACCTTAAAGCAAATACAGTAAACATAGAGAAGGAAAACAGGCAATTACTTCTTAACGAGTTGGATCAATTGATAATAAAAGTTAGTACTTTTCTTCCAAAGAACACCAGAAAAAGAAGGGGTTTAATAAATTTAATAGGCAATGTCCAAAAATGGTTATACGGGACAATGGACGACCAAGACAGACTGGACATCGACAATCACTTCAAGGTAACAGACAAAATAATCACAATTTAATCAATACGGTAAATCAACAAGTTGTAATAAATAATCATTTCAATGAAACTTTTAAAGAACTCAAAACTATAATCGAAAAAAATCGATCAATCATTTTACAAAATGTAAATAGTTTATCAAATAAAATTCTGATTGAAATTTTTTATTTCGATCAACTTTTCAAAATACAAATTTTAAAAAGCAAATTAGATCATATAAAAGACAATATAGTATCGCAAAATACGGAATGATACACCACACATATTAACAGACAAGGAGATACAAAAATATAAAATCGACCTCAGAAAAATGGAATACCTGAAACTTGGTCTCACAACTTTCAAAAATAATTTGTTGATGTTTGTCATTAAAATCCCGACAGAATTCACAAATGTACATAAAACTTCAAATAATCATCACAATGCCAAACAAATTACAGAAAGAAATTGATTTTGCCCAAGAAGTTATATTCAATTATAATAATATCACCTATAAATACGAAAAAATGAAAACATGAATGAGAATTCTAATTGTAAGGGGGGAGAAGTTGCGTATGCAACTCCCATGGAATTATTAAATAAATATGATACCTTGCAGCAGAGTGTAACAAAACACCTGCAACAAGTACATAGTCCAAAGAACAATGTTCCCATAGATTTGCAGACGCTAAGTCAACAAAATTAATGCACTTCAGGTAAACGGCAGACCATCAAATTTGATCTATTTAAGGGAACTGCATGTATCTTCTGAGTGATTAGTTTTGATCAGAGGCCGAACTTTTTTCGGTCGTTCCCGCGAAATTTAACTAAGATTAAGAAGCATTTTGTGAGTAGAAATAGCAAACAAATAAAGATATTTCGATGAATTAAGTGAATGAGTTTAATTTTTTTTTTGGAAGTTTCGGCCACGAAACCCATAACTTGCTTGGAAACAGCGATGCCAGACCTACGGTAATTACCGTAGTTTCAAGGTAATTTCAGGTGAAATCTGGGCTATGGTAGAGGTAATTTACCTTGTATGAAGCCTAAGGTAATTTAATCAGGATAATAATACCAATAAATTGAAATAGAAAACTATGGCAAACGTATCGCTACTTACGAGTATGTTGTTGGAATATTAGTAACTGGTTGAGCTGAAATCGCGTCATCTAATTAGGCCTTAAAGCAGCAAATACACGATGCGACCAGTTGGCCAACCAACCAACGAAAACCAACAACATATGCGTAAAGACACGGCGCAAATCGATTTGTGGCCAACTAGTTGTGCTGGAATCGCATTGTGTATTTGCTGTTTAACTCTTTAAGTCACACTTCTGAATGAATAATAAAATAATTCTTCTTTCTTTATTTTGTTTCTATTTAAGGTTTAAATAACTAAAAAATATGATTATAGAAAATATTAAGGTTAAGGATTTCGAAGTACAAGGTGGTTAGCTATGGTAACCACCATGGCTAAAGGGGACTAATACACTAAAGCGTATTCTTCAAATATAAAGGTGCATACTCTAGTTGTGAAAATTTTGAAAACATGTCTTTCCTTTGCGCAAGCGAATCGGGACTTTACAAGTGTTGCATTGCGAAACTGTCCGAACTGGATTACGTTTTGTACTACATTTGCAGCATCTTCTAGATATGCCTCGAGTTGGCTGATGGTGGCTACTTTCAAGGGGATATTTGCAGAAACTGATGGCTTCCGCCTACTTGCAACGGATAGTAGTTATAGTTAGAAGTAGAAGAAGACGTAGAAGTATAAGTAGTTATCGAAAAAAACTTTATGGTTTTTGCCTTTGAGGTTCGCGGAAAATTTTCGTGAAACAGATTAAACCCGTCCAGGAAATATTTGAGAAGTTGTCGGATGGATATTTGAAATTATACTTTTTATTTTTTAACTGGATTCTTCCAACTTTTAATGTTCTTAATGCTTATTTTCAGTCATCTAAAGTAGTTTTAACAGAAATGCATTCAAAGTTTTCGGGTACTTTCATTGAACTCCTACAATACTACATAAAAGGCTCTTACATTTTTAATACGGAAATTGGAAGTATAGATCCAAATTTAGAAGACATATTTCTACCTCCTGATAGAATATACCTTCCTATAACGGTCGTGTCTGCGCTTGAAAATATTCAAAAAGACTCCGATGATCAATTCGAATCAAAGGCTTTAAATTTTAAAATTCAATTTCGTCAATTTTATAGGATAAGTTGTGAAGAAATAAAAAAAGATTTGAATTTGATGATCCTTTATTTTATTTATTTTGTTTTATGTAATCAAAGTGTCACTAAGTCAGTTTCATTACGAATACCGAATAATAAAGACTAAATAAATTTTCTAGTCGTGACTTTTATTTTTTCGAGTTGTAAAAGAGAATCTACATTCGTGGCGCAGTCGGTTATTACCATATCAAAAGATACTGGTATCTCGGTAACGAATAAAGGAAGACGGAATAATCTTGATCTTTTCGGTTCCGGTTAGTAAAAAGCCGAAATTCGAAAAACCATTTCACAATGAAAGTGGAATTTATAAAAGGTCACTTGGTACCATATAAACCAATACAGTGTGAAAATAAATACCAAAGGATCACAATCCAAGTTATTTTCGTTCTTCACCCCAACCATAAGTTGTGAAAAGCGACGATATGAGCAATCCACCACCTCTTTCACCAGCACCAATGGCAAATCAACACGTCACGATCTCGGGAAGTGAACTTTTAAAGGAAGCAGCAGCAATAAAAGAGTTTTCAAGACACAACGAGTATGACTTGTCTTCATTTATCAGAGAAGTGGAGTTAATACTACCAATGTTTCAGGAAAATCCAGGTATGCAGGCTTATGTGTTCAACCGATATGTGAAAAACAAAATCCAAGAACCGGCATTACAAACCTTAAGGCCACTTGGAGCTAACCAAAGCTGGGAAGAAATAAAGTGCGAACTGATAAAGAATTTTGCTTTAAGGGAAACGTATCATCGATTATATCATCAGGCGATTAATACTAGGAATTATCATAATGTAAGTGACTATTATTATCAATTAAGAAATATTTTGGATAAGTTAAATACGAAATACGAATTTTGCGAAAATAAACCTAGTGAATTGTCACCCAAACCAAATGAATCAGTAATTCTAAAAAACTTTCTTTATGGCATTGACCAACACTCGCTAAGTGTCTACCTATCTACCTACTACCTATTTTCTTCTGGAAGAGACAGGACTGATTAAATTACACAACGGACATAACGTTTACGGATGGAACCCATTTCAGAATAAAGACAAACGTGTAAACGAAAACACTACCAGAAACTTTGAACGAGTCGCAAATAATATAAACAGTGCACTTAGAGTAAATCCGGGTCTTGGACAATACCGACGAAAATATTACGACCCAAACAATGGCATCCTAGATACAGGCAAACCACTAGTGGAAATTCAGACCAATTTCGGCAAAACAATAGTGGAAATTCGGGTCAATTTCAACGAAATAATAGTGGAAATTCGAGCCAATATCGGCAAAATAATAGTGGAAATTCGAGCCAATATCGGCAAAATAATAGTGAAAATTTTACACAACTTAGATTTAATACGGCTTCACCTGTGGAAGCAGACCATATTAACGAAGAAGTAGATTTTCAACTACCTCCTCACAAAATAGTCTACCGATAGTCGAACTTACGATAAATAGTAGCAAAATTAGATGTCTTATAGATACGGCGTCCACTATAACCTTATTGAATCAACACAAATTACCGCAGTATAAATGTTAAAATCTTAAAACCCCAATATATTTCAACACTCTCAGTGGACACACTACTGTGAAACAAGAAATTATTACGGAACTTCCAACCCAATTTAGTGAGGATAATCTCATGAGTTGGAAACTTACTTCATTTAACAACAAAGAGTTTGACGGCTTAATTGGTCAGAATCTATTAAAACCTATGCAAGCGATTGTAAACTTAAAAGAAGAATGCTAGTTACGTATGTAATTCCCATAGAATTATTAAACAAATATGATACCTTGCAGCAGAGTGTAACAAAACACCTACAGCAAGTACACATTCCACAGAACAATGTTCCCATAGATTTGCATTCGGTAAGTCAACAAAATTAATGCACTTCAGGTAAACGGCAGATCATCAGAATAATTATAGTAACAATAACAGCAATATTAATTATAATCGCCATAATTATAATAGCAATTACAATCACAATTATAATAACCCTAATCATTACTCAAGAAACTCCTTACCATAATAATACCAAGTTATTGGTTAGTAGTTGTATAAGTGGTAGTTATATAATAGCAATAACTTCAATAACAACACTAAACAAAGTTCAAATTCACGTAGCCAACAACAAGACGTTATCGCCATGGAAGTCGATAACGTTTACTATACTCCGAACCATCCAAAGCAGTACCCTTCAAGGGAAGACAATCGTAGGGAACAAGTGGAGCAAAACATGATTAGAACTTCTGGTGAGAGGCAGCAGTTTTTTTACAACTAGCCTCGGAAGACCTACCTTTGATACAAATTACTGTTAAAAATAATTCATATTCAGCTTTAATAGATACAGGTTCATCTTTCAGTATCATCTCCGCAGGAACTAAAGTCACCTTCTGAACCTCGAATAAGGTGGAAAGTCCGAAATCTCACGGGCAGAAAATATAGCTTTATTATTGGTATGGACCTTTTAGAAAAATTGGGTACAATAATAGATATTAAGAAGAAATTTATTATATTGAACGGCCAAATAATAAATTTTATAAATAATCCCTACCCTAGTTCTCAAATATGTTCACTAGAAAAAGTAGAAGATTGTTACATTAAACGTATTAAGCTTGACCACTTAAATAATGAAGAGTACCAACAAATTACTAAAGTATTAAAAAGATTTGAAGGGACTCTATAAAAAGAAGGTGATAAATACACCAGCACTCCGAATGTGGAGCACGAAATAAAAACAACAAACGATCACCAGATAAACTCAAGACTTTATCGGTACCCTCCAAAACATGAGGAGGAAGTCCGAAAGCAAATAAAAGAGATGGAAATACAGGGAATTATAAGGCAAAGTAAATAAAATAAATAAATATTCAAGTCCTCTAAAAGTTATTTCGAAAAAATCTGAAAACACTGGATTTAAGAAATATCGAATAGTAATCGACTACCGCCGCTTAAACGAAATCACAATGGATGATAAAAGTTCCGCTACCGGATATAGACTAAATATTGGATAAGCTCGGTAGAGCACAACATTTTTCTACAATAGACCTAGCTAAAGACTATCAGCAAATCCTTGTTAAGGAAGAAGACAGACACAAGATAGCTTTTGTAACGCCACAAGGTCTGTACAAATTTGTGAGAATGCCGTTTGGGTTGAAAAATGCGCCAGCGACATTCCAACGGCTTATAAATACCATTCTCAGACACTACATAAACAAAATTTGCGTGGTCTACCTTGATGACATTCTGATCTTTAGCACATCGCTATAAGAACACATCAATTCTATTATGGAAATATTCAAAGTTCTAGAAAAAACATAAATTAAAGATTCAGGTTGATAAATGCAATTTCATGCAAAAAGAAACTGCATTTTTAGGACATACTATCACTCAAGATGGTCTCAAATCGAATGCTGATAAAATAGGTGTCATCCAACAAATTCAACTACCAAAAACTGAGAAACAAATAAAAAGTTTCCTAGGAATAACTGGTTACTATCGTAAATTTATCAGACACTACGCCAAAGTTGCACAACCCACGACGAAATATCTCGAAAACGATACCAAAATAAATACGAAAGGTCCAAACTTTGTTGAGGCTTTCGAAAATTTAAAATTTATTATAAGTTCACCCCCTATTTTGCGATTTCCCGATTTCCAAAAACCCTTTGAATTAATAACTGATGCCCCAAAATTTGCGATAGGTGCCGTTTTAGCCCAAGGAGGACATCCAGTTTGTTTTGCGTCGGGAACCCTGAATCGTCATGAGCAGAACTACTCAGCTACGGACAAAGAGTTTCTCGCCATTATGTGGTCGGTCAATTACTTCAGACCATACCTATATGGCAATATATTCAAAAAAATTTAACCGATCATCAACCTATCAAATACCTATAAGCGAAATACAAAGAAAAGGATTTGTCACCTCGACACCAGAGATGGATCTTAAAATTAGGGGAGTATCAGTTCAAAATCGAGTATTTAAAAGGGAAACAAGATAAGGTAGCAGATTTCTTGAGTAGAATCGAACAGGTTCAGATAGAAGACCAAGATAAATAAAGTTTAGATAATGTCACTAACAACTACTCCGATCTAGGAGTCCTTTTGGTAGAAAAAGATAATAGCTCTACAATCGACACAATACACTAGAAGAACTATTAGACCACAAACCCATTAAAGAAGAAATAGTAAATAAACATAGAACTCAGCTTATTCTCACCAACAATAAAACCAAAGAAATCGAAATAATACACAAGAAACGAATAATATACATAGCGGAGCAAGACTTTGACAATCTTCATGATATTCTGAAAAAACACATAAAGATAGGCATCACAGGCAAATACAATCAAGTGCAACAAAAAATACGGTAACTATTCTCTAACGACAGTCAAATTAAATTTATAAGATGTTCCTTCCGAGCACTGGATATTGAAACAGAGACGGAAGCAGTTAGGCAAATTTCCATCTATCATGTCAAAAAAAGCTTGCACTCAGGTATTCAAAAAGCCTTCAACGCAATAAAAAATAAAATTTATTTTCCAAAACTTCTTAAACTAGTAACCATTGTAATTAGCCAATGTGAAGTATGCCAACAAGTAAAATATGATCGCAATCCAATTAAACGGAAATTTGAAATAACCGAAACTGTAGCTAAAATAAACCAAATAATTCATGTTGATATTTATACCATCATGAAACCTAATTTTTTAACATTGATTGATAAATTTTCTAAATATACAGCCGCATATTACTTACCTGACTGAAATCACACCATCATATAACAATTAGAAGATTATTTTGCAAAGTTAGGTAAACCAGAAAAAATAATAGGAGGAAATGAATTCGATAGCATTTTAATGAAAGAATTTCTCCAATAAGAAGGCGTCATATTACACCTTACAAAAGCACATACCCATATAGGCCTTGCCGATATCGAAAGACAGTACATTAGTGGAAAAATTTAGGATTTTATCGCTGAATAAAACAAAAATCTCAACACGCAGAATATTACAACAAGTAGTAAGAAACTACAACGAACGTTTCCATTCAACAATTAAATGTACTCCAAAAGAGGTGCAAAGCCATCTAGTAGATTTCGAAACAATAAAAAAGAATTTGCAGGAGGCTAAAGAAAAATACATATCCAAAGGGAACAAAAACAGAGAAAGCTACGTAGAAACTAGAACAACTGGATTTATAAAAAAATATAAAGCGGTGAGACAGAAACAACTCAAAATGAACATAACTAGACGCGACCTTATGTCACTAGTACTTGAAGCCTGGCTAAACGACCAAGTAATAAACTTTTGCCTTAAACTATTGGCGCATCGCAGCACAGAAAGAAGCTCAGAAAATACACCAAAAGTATACGCTTTCAACACATTTTTTATCATGCGACTCCTACAAAATGATTACGAAGCTGCTCGCAGATGGACAAGACACGTCGATATTTTTTCTTATGACATTATTTTATTACCAGTACATATAGGCCAAGTATCCATGTCCATAATAAATTTTAGAAACCAAACCATTAAATAATATGATCCTATGGGAAATAAAGATCCAAGGTTACTTTCCACACTGGAAGAATACCTTAAAGCAGAATCCATAAATATTCGATAGGCCACATTCGACACTACGGCATGGACGTAAGAAAATATTGTAAATGGACCACTTAAAACAAATAATAATGACTGTGGAGTATATGCTTGTATATTTGCCGAAAATATCTCCAGAAATTGCGAACCTTATTTTACTCAAGAACAGATTCCGTATTTTCGATAAAGAATGACTCTAGAAATATTGCAAGGAAAATTAGTATATCAATAAAGTATCTTTACATAAACATAAGTAATAAAAGTTATCTCAGTAGTCCTTTGTTCGCATGCACATACTAAAACCTAAATATTTAAACCTACAGGCAATTATAATCGTCCTGACCTTCATATTACTTTTGACTCCAGCTAACGGACTTTTTAATATATACGACATAACGCAACAAAGCGTATTTACAGAAATACAGCTAAATACAGCAAGCATAGTCACAAAGACAACCCTAGTAGTTCACATAATTAACACGGAAGGAATTTAAATCTAATTAACGACCTTAAAGCAAATACAGTAAACATAGAGAAGGAAAACAGGCAATTACTTCTTAACGAGTTGGATCAATTGATAATAAAAGTTAGTACTTTTCTTCCAAAGAACACCAGAAAAAGAAGGGGTTTAATAAATTTAATAGGCAATGTCCAAAAATGGTTATACGGGACAATGGACGACCAAGACAGACTGGACATCGACAATCACTTCAAGGTAACAGACAAAATAATCACAATTTAATCAATACGGTAAATCAACAAGTTGTAATAAATAATCATTTCAATGAAACTTTTAAAGAACTCAAAACTATAATCGAAAAAAATCGATCAATCATTTTACAAAATGTAAATAGTTTATCAAATAAAATTCTGATTGAAATTTTTTATTTCGATCAACTTTTCAAAATACAAATTTTAAAAAGCAAATTAGATCATATCAAAGACAATATAGTATCGCAAAATACGGAATGATACACCACACATATTAACAGACAAGGAGATACAAAAATATAAAATCGACCTCAGAAAAATGGAATACCTGAAACTTGGTCTCACAACTTTCAAAAATAATTTGTTGATGTTTGTCATTAAAATCCCGACAGAATTCACAAATGTACATAAAACTTCAAATAATCATCACAATGCCAAACAAATTACAGAAAGAAATTGATTTTGCCCAAGAAGTTATATTCAATTATAATAATATCACCTATAAATACGAAAAAATGAAAACATGAATGAGAATTCTAATTGTAAGGGGGGAGAAGTTGCGTATGCAACTCCCATGGAATTATTAAATAAATATGATACCTTGCATCAGAGTGTAACAAAACACCTGCAACAAGTACATAGTCCAAAGAACAATGTTCCCATAGATTTGCAGACGCTAAGTCAACAAAATTAATGCACTTCAGGTAAACGGCAGACCATCAAATTTGATCTATTTAAGGGAACTGCATGTATCTTCTGAGTGATTAGTTTTGATCAGAGGCCGAACTTTTTTCGGTCGTTCCCGCGAAATTTAACTAAGATTAAGAAGCATTTTGTGAGTAGAAATAGCAAACAAATAAAGATATTTCGATGAATTAAGTGAATGAGTTTAATTTTTTTTTTGGAAGTTTCGGCCACGAAACCCATAACTTGCTTGGAAACAGCGATGCCAGACCTACGGTAATTACCGTAGTTTCAAGGTAATTTCAGGTGAAATCTGGGCTATGGTAGAGGTAATTTACCTTGTATGAAGCCTAAGGTAATTTAATCAGGATAATAATACCAATAAATTGAAATAGAAAACTATGGCAAACGTATCGCTACTTACGAGTATGTTGTTGGAATATTAGTAACTGGTTGAGCTGAAATCGCGTCATCTAATTAGGCCTTAAAGCAGCAAATACACGATGCGACCAGTTGGCCAACCAACCAACGAAAACCAACAACATATGCGTAAAGACACGGCGCAAATCGATTTGTGGCCAACTAGTTGTGCTGGAATCGCATTGTGTATTTGCTGTTTAACTCTTTCAGTCACACTTCTGAATGAATAATAAAATAATTCTTCTTTCTTTATTTTGTTTCTATTTATGTTTAAATAACTAAAAAATATGATTATAGAAAATATTAAGGTTAAGGATTTCGAAGTACAAGGTGGTTAGCTATGGTAACCACCATGGCTAAAGGGGACTAATACACTAAAGCGTATTCTTCAAATATAAAGGTGCATACTCTAGTTGTGAAAATTTTGAAAACATGTCTTTCCTTTGCGCAAGCGAATCGGGACTTTACAAGTGTTGCATTGCGAAACTGTCCGAACTGGATTACGTTTTGTACTACATTTGCAGCATCTTCTAGATATGCCTCGAGTTGGCTGATGGTGGCTACTTTCAAGGGGATATTTGCAGAAATTGACGGCTTCCGCCTACTTGCAACGGATAGTAGTTATAGTTAGAAGTAGAAGAAGACGTAGAAGTATAAGTAGTTATCGAAAAAAACTTCATGGTTTTTGCCTTTGAGGTTCGCGGAAAATTTTCGTGAAACAGATTAAACCCGTCCAGGAAATATTTGAGAAGTTGTCGGATGGATATTTGAAATTATACTTTTTATTTTTTAACTGGATTCTTCCAACTTTTAATGTTCTTAATGCTTATTTTCAGTCATCTAAAGTAGTTTTAACAGAAATGCATTCAAAGTTTTCGGGTACTTTCATTGAACTCCTACAATACTACATAAAAGGCTCTTACATTTTTAATACGGAAATTGGAAGTATAGATCCAAATTAAAAGACATATTTCTACCTCCTGATAGAATATACCTTCCTATAACGGTCGTGTCTGCGCTTGAAAATATTCAAAAAGACTCCGATGATCAATTCGAATTAAAGGCTTTAAATTTTAAAATTCAATGTCGTCAATTTTATAGGATAAGTTGTGAAGAAATAAAAAAAGATTTGAATTTGATGATCCTCTTTAAAAAAAAATATTTATATTCTCAATCCTGACAAAGCCATTGACTATCGTACCAGAGATGATTATCCTTCTTTGTTTCGTCTTTATAACAATTGTCCAAAAATAAGCATGACAATTTCTGCGAAAGATCTCGATAATGAGTGGCGCAAGTTGCCATCATTTCACCAACCTGAAGAGTTTGGTTGGTTGGTTGGTTGTAGTGGCAGCCCTCTTTAGGCCCATTGTGATACCACAAAAAGACGAGGGCGGCACTAGAACCTGTGAGATGACGAGAACCATTTCGATTCTCGTATGAAGCCGGCTATGCAGCCGATATTTAAATCAGCTACTTCCGTGAGGCTGTCCAGGAATGGTGAGCCTAAGGTTTTCATGCGTTTCCTGGACAGTGCCGGGCATTCACACAGAAAGTGTTGGACTATCTCTTCCTCTTCTTCCGATCTGCAATTCCGGCAGAAATCGTTGAAGGGAACGCCCAACCTTTCTGCGTTCTGCCAATTAGACAGTGCCCCGTCAGTATGGACACGATAGAACTAAAGGTTTCACGACTCGTGTTCAGGAGCTGCTTGGTGCGTCTGGAACTCAATGCACGCCAAGTTTGCCTGGTTGTCGTGAAGAGCTTAAAGCATCCAACATATCAATTGACAGTTTTTATTTTAAATTGAGTTTGACTTATGATAGCGACAATCGCCCGGAGTTAAAAAGTCTGAGTGAATTCGCCTTGAATTTGTTGTCGCTTCCACACTCAAACGCAGATTGTGAGAGAATATTCTCATTTTTTTCATTTTTTTAGCATCACAAAGCGTAAAACTTCAAGGATGCGTTGAACTTGAGCCGTCTGATCTCATGTATGACAAAACTAAAAATGATCGTCGATAAATGAACAACTCTTCTAAACTTGCTGTAATTAAGAAAATTTAAATTTTATAATAAAGCTAAGTATAGATGTATGTATGTTATCATAAAAACGCAATAATTTTTTTTATAACTTGTTGAATTAGATTTTCATTAAACCTACGGTAGGAAAGGTCGAAACAAGGTAATTTTGAGGCCCAACTACGGTAATGTCTCAAATAATTTCTGGCAACGCTGGTTCTCTCTATTCAAAGGTTTTTGCATGAATAAGAAACCGAAATGGCCTACGCTGCCCCATAAGCGGCGGTGAAGCATTTTCACTACATACGCAACTTATTTACCGAAGAGAGCGATAATCAATCCACGTTGCCCCTTGCATGCCCCGCAACCTAAACATTGCACCAATACTGCTTACTACTCACACAGGAAGGTGTACAATACTTGAAAAGCTCTTCACGGATGCTATGCTGTGGTCAAACTAAATGTCAAAAAGCACTCACACTGCATCGCCGTCCAGCCAATCCGAAATTAGCATGTCGACATCGCTCCGTTCCGCGATTGGTGCATTGTACTTTTGCTCGTTTTGTCTTCGGTGCTGCACGTGGTGATTTTCGGCGCGTTGTGTAAATTCGCAAAATACTCGGTGGAAATAAAAGATTAAGTGGAAAAGTGTAATGTAATTGAGAAAAAGTGCTTTACTATAAGTCGTTTAAGTGATTAAGTAGTTAAATTGTGAACAATTATCTGTGTAAATTACAAAAATGCGTTGCTGTTATCCTGGCTGCAAGTCTTTGCTAGGAAGCAAATCTTGTCGAGTTTCATTTTTCCGGTGAGTAGCTAAAAGTCAGTTTTATGGAAATAACACAACTTATCTGCATATAGTCAATGTTTTCATTGAAAAATTCACGCGCGATGCTAAGCAATTGCTTTGTACATTTAGGTCAAACTAATTGTCAAAACCGAATCATGTGCTGCTCAGCAGTCCAGAGTCGGTGCAGCGCTAGAATGACGTGGGGCATTAAACATTTTGTATATCATTTCAGGTTTTCCCACGTCACTAACTCGGGCTTCCGAATGGATGAAAATAATTGGAGGAGGCGAATCCTGCATGAAGAAAAAAATTTGTGAGCTTCATTTTGAATCGGAGTACGTGGTTAAGCGCGATGTAAGAAAGTTTTTACAACCGTATACAGTACCAAAGGCGTTATTGAAATTGGTGAGTAAAAATATTTAATTTTATTTAAGCTTTAAAAACTATTTCTTTAAAAATATTTTAATCATTTTTTGTTAATTTTAAGGTAGTGGAGACGAAAGTAATCTACCGCGATATTCCCGGAACCTCTACTGGAACACATAATATAGTAAGATTAATCTTTGCAATCTATAATGAGATATCCTCAAAACTTTTCTCATAGGAACATAGTGCGGAAGAGACAGCAAGCAGCAGTAACAAGCCAGTTTCCTCACTGGGCGAAGAAGAAAGACGTACCATAGGTACAAATATTATTATTCAATGACATTAGTTAAAAGTTGTTGTTTCAGACCCCAGAACGTAGAACTATTGTTACGTCATTTGTAACATCTTCATCGGAGACGACTCCAACTAGGCAGCCTGAGAAAACTATTTTGGTAAGAATAGTTTATAATAAAGTTAGTCTCAAACTGAATTTAATATATGTTTTACAGAAACCAGTCAATACGCTGCAGGAGGCGAAGAAATCTTCAACTAACTTGGAGGATTTGCCGGAGACTCCACGGAAAAAGCGGATCCGATGAAAGGTTAATATTTTAAGGCATTTTATTAGACGTAAGAATATTAAAATTAAGACAGCTCAGCAGAAGCTAAGGAGGCAATCTCAGCGAATAGCGCAGCTAAATGATATGCTAAGCACTGCCTTACAAAAAAAAATTCTAAACCAAGATACCTTTGACGTCTTACAGGATGCCACTGTCACTCAAAGGGAGTTACTAGAGTGGGTGGTGAGCAAGGTACAGGGAAAAAAGATTGCGCGAGTGTACTCGCCGGTTTTACGCTCTTTTGCGCTTAATTTGAACTTTTTTTGGCATGCTGCCTATGACTATATTCGTACAACTTTTAGTTGTACATTGCCTCATGCCAGAACGCTATCTAATTGGTACGCCACATTAGATTGCCGTCCAGGATTCACCACAGAATCGTATGAGGCAATCCGACTGTCAGTAAATATTGCCAAGTCAAAATCTCGAAAACTTTTTTTGAACGATGTGTTTGACAAGGTTCACATTCGTCAGCAAATTGAGTGGGATGGGGTGGACACATGGGGTTATGTGTATTTTGGCAATGCGGAAACGAGTAATTTAGTGGCTACTCAAATTTTAGTGTTTATGGCAGTGTGCCTTAACGGTAGCTGGAAAATTCCACTTGGATACTTCCCGATAAATACTTTGACTGGCATTCAAAAGAAAAATATGCTTATCCATTGCATCAATAAGCTAATTGATGTTGAAGTGGAAGTGGTTGGCGTTACATTCGATGGTGCACCCGTTAATTTTTCATCTTTGAATTTGTTAGGGTGCAATTTGTACAATATTACTATCGACCCCGTCTTTACTTTACCTGATTCTACTTTGCAGTGCTCTGTGCTGCCTGATCCCGTTCACATGTTTAAGCTAATTAGGAATGCTTTTGGGGAGTTAAAGATTTTCGTTGATGGACATGGTAAGGAAATTAAATGGAAATATTTGGAAGATTTGCTTAGTTTGCAAAGCAAAGAATATCTCCATCTCGGCTACAAACTACGCCGTGTGCACATTCATTTTCATGTCCAGAAAATGAAAGTGAGACTTGCAGTACAAACTCTGAGCAAGTCTGTAGCGGATGCAATAAATTTTTGTCGTGAAGTGCTAAATTTGGAAGAATTTGCTGGTAGTTCAGCAACTTCACACTTCATACGAACTTTTAATGATGTTATGGATGCTTTGAATTCGCGGCGGCTGCATGAATTTGGATTCAAGAAAGCCTTATGTGAAGAAAACTTTAACGTATTACATCAATTTTCAATAAATGCCATTGCCTATATTTCTAGTCCTAGAACTATTTCTGGTGGCTTACTAAAAAATGAAAAAAGAACGACAGGGTTTATTGGCTTAATAGCCGGACTGAAAAATATTTAAGTTCTTTATGAAAGACTGATTTGTACCGGGGAATTGAATTATATTCCCATGTATAAATTGAATCAAGATCATCGTGAACTGTTTTATTCTTCAATACGCCGTGGGTTGGGTTATAATAGCAATCGCACAGTGCGTCAGTTTCGGGCAACTTACAAAAAGCTACTGATAAGGTGCAAGATCAGAGAAACTGGGATAGGGAATTGTATTCCGCTACAAAATATTCCGATTCGTAACGTGAATCATGGATTTGATCCCATTGCCGAAATAAACAATTCGGCAAATAGAAACCTTTTGGCTGAACATGTGCAGTGTGAGGGCTCTCCCGAAGATACAAGTGATGATGACATTATTTGTGAAAATATGCACATTTTTGCGCCCACGCATTATCTTTATATTCTGAACATATTGTAGAATATATAGCTGGGTTTGTTGTTTTAATAAGCTTAATAAACAATTACATTGCCAAGAATGTTTGTCTGCCTTACAAGGCCGCTTCAATCCATTTTTGTTGATGGCCTATAAAACCAAGGGATTTTCGTTATCTCCTTCTCAGAGCGTTATTAAAATTTGCAGTAAAGCTGAGAAGATAATAAGGCAACATATTTTGATTCAAGGGAACATAACCAACAAAAGTGCGACCTTAGCTATCAAGAAAGATATCCGGGAAGAGCTCTTGGGAAAAATTTTATTTGAGGCATATGCTGATCATTTACAAAAGCATAGCCATTATAACTGTTTGATCAAGTGCATTGTAAAAACTTACACTAATACCCGATTTTGTTACATATGTAAGACCTTCATGCAAAAGCTGTCCATTAGAAATAAGTATAATAATTTAGTTCATTTTAAGGGAATGTGAATGTTACATTTAATTAGGTTTTTCCTTCATTGGTATAAGCGGTATTGTTTTTTGTATGTATAATAGTAAAATAAATGTTTTGTTGAATCATATAATATTGTAAAATCTTGCTTCATCATGACTTTTTAACGTTATATAACTTTTCGAATAATATCCATTTAAAAAACGATTCTTCCCTACGGCACTTCGTCCTTTTGTTAACAAAATGCTGAAACTAGTGTGGTTTTTTAATTGCTTCAATTCTCTTTAGCGATATCGTTTCCTTGGTTCTCTCTATTAAAAGGCCAAAACCCTTTAAAAAAGGCATTGAATAATGAGAATAAGGAAGCAAAGTCACCTATGCCCGCCTGTAAGCGGCAGTGAAGCAATTTTACTACATTCAAAGCACTTGCTCTCATGAGAGTGCAAAGCAGCACACATTTCCCCTTACTCGCCCCGTATACATTTCACCTACACTGCTGCCTAGTCACACAGCAAGGTGTACAATACATACAAATTCCCGCACGGATAGTATGCCGTGATCAAACTTAAGTGTCAAACTTAGTTCCATATGTTTCTTGTTTCGGCCATTTTTTTGCAAAATTTTTTTGTTGGGATCGAGCGTGACGCGTAAAAGTTATAAAAAATCGCCGAAAAGTAGCTATTTAGTGGAAAACTGGTGTGTAATCGCGAAACGACAGAATAATATATCGTGTTTCAGTGATTCATTTGTGAAAAAGTGAAAGTTTGCCGTATATTAAGAAAACAATGCGTTGCTGTTACCCGGGATGCAAATCTTTGCAGGGAAACAAAGCCGTCCGACTTTCTTTCTTTCAGTGAATAAATAACATTTTACTTTGTACAAAAAGTTTAGGTTAAGTGGACATTAATGACGTTTTCATTTAAAATTTGAAATGCAAAGTTAAGTAATTGCATTTCCAGCCATGATAGACTTAGTTGTCAAATTCGAGACATATGATCATCGACAGTTCAGTGTCGGCACAATGATATCATGAAGTGGGGTTATCAACTTTTTGTATTTATTTTCAGATTTCCGAAGTCACGAAGTCGAGGCCGCACATTGGCTACATATGTAAGACCTCCTCCGAAAAGCTTTCAATTAGAAATCAGTATAGGAAATTAACTCATTCTAAGGGGATGTAAATTTTCAAAGTAATTATGTATGTGGGTCTTTTATTTAAGCCATTTTTTCCAATTATAAATGTATAAATTAGTTGAATAACTTTTTGTTGTACTTCCTGTTGTTAATTCAAGACTTTAATTTCCCAATAATTCCTTTAGGCAATATAGATTTTTGAATGAAACCCATTTGAATCAACGATTTTCACCTACGGCACTGGCGCATTTTTCGTGATTTTCTGTTTCGTTCTACGAAAGTCGAAAATTGCTTCAATTCTATTTACTGATTTCGCTTCCTTATTCTCTCTATTCAATTGAAAAAGGGGAACCAAGAAAACGAAATCACTCAAGAGAATTGAAGCATAGAAGAAAGAGTAGAGGAAGCGAAGTATCCGTGTACGTGAATATATGTGAGTGAGGCAAGTTTGGTTTTTGTCTTTTTGTGGCACTCTTGTTCTTTTTGTCGTGCAGTTGCAACTTGGACTGTCAATTGAACGCGGTAAAAAGTGAAATTGCTTATTTGTGCGGTAAAATAAGTATTTGATAACTAAAAAACAATTTAGATTTGTTTGCAAACTATTGTTCAGTGACTGTGAGTATAAAAGTGTGGAAAAACTAGTGAAATATACAAGGTGCATCAAATTTTGATAGGATTAAGTGTTCAGTGATTAGTTGCAGCAATGATACCCGGCTCCGGCGAATAGGATTGTCATTTCATCGGCAAGTGTTGATGGAGCAAACAAAACGCTAAATATGTGACTTTTCCATTCAAAATTGAAATTTTCTCCAATGAAAAATATTTTGTTTACACCAATTTGTCCGCCATGTTTCAGTTGCATCTTCGTTCAAAGGGCGGAGTGTAATGAAAGGGGCACATGGTTTCTTCTACAAATTGTTTGATAAAATGAACTGTTTATTAATGTGCGAAAATTTTCAGGTTTCCAAAAAATGAAATGGCTAAGACGCTGTGGATGTGTGCTATCGGACGAGAAGACATGGCAGTTAACTTGAACACAGTTGTTTGTTCTGACCACTTTCGTAGCAAGGATCTGATTGCCCAAGGGCAGAGAGCATTGCTGTTTGATGGAGCCGTACCAGCAATAAAGCTTCAGACGGTAGGTATCAAAAATTGAACATTTGAACATGTTTCATTTTTTTATAATTGAACCACCTTTGAACTTTCATTTAAAAACAATATACCTTATTTAAGCCAGCTAAACCGTAACTCCGCCGAAGCCGGTCCCAAGCCCGTGAACTTCAGTCTTGAGTTCAGTGTATGCAATGTGATTTTGATAAATTCAAAAATTCAAATAAATTACCAGATTTTACTTAGGTTTTTCGGATAGTTTGAAAATACGCCTGGTAAATAAAAAAATAACAGCAACGAGAAATATATCATGGCATAACAAAATAAAACTTTTTAAATTTTTCATGAGCATAGATGCATCAAACTTGATGATGAATAATCAAGAAAATCGCATTGCGTTACACAACTATAGACATAAAGGAAGGAGGAGGGAGTTCAATAGTATTTTTATTTACTTCTTACTTCTCTTTGATGATTTTCGGTATTATTTTACACATCATTCACAAAATCAAAATTGTGAACCCAATGTCCTTTCTTTTATTTTTGTAAACCCACTCGTAGCTATCAATGGCACCATAGAAACAAATATCGTAGAACATTCACTGCAAAATTCAGCTTGGACATAAAGTTATTAAGTATGCAAAAATTAGTATCAAGTTAAAAATATTTTTAACTTGTCAAACATTGAGTAAAGTTCCTCATCCTAGTATCAAGGTTTAATGAAATATTATACATATGTTTCAACGAAGGTAAACAGCACATAAAATATATCTCTGCTGAATGATCCAAAAGAATATTCAAATCTCCCTCCACCCGAAAAAAAACTCGTTCTACGCATTTGACTTTGCAGCTGTGTTGGTGAGTACAACTACACTTCAGCATTTTGCCTCAATAATTTTGTTGAACACCGTTTCCTCTAGTCTTTCTTCATTGAATTGAAGCAATTACCGACAATCGTAGAGCGAGAAAGAAAGCCACGCAATGCTGTAGGTGAGAGTCGGTTTTCAAAGCGATATTATTTGGAAAATTATATTGCATAAAAAAGTTGTTATAAAGTAACATTTTATAGTATAATATTCAACAAAACATTTATTTTGCCAACTTATACCTACGAAATATGAAAGAAAAAGAAAAAAAGATTTCTTATAATAAAACAGCATCACATGTTCATATGAGATAAATAAGGAAAGTAAACCCTTTTTTATTCTAACATTTTCATTCCGTTAAAATGAACTGATTTGTTGTACTTATTTTGAATTGACAGCTTTTCCAAGGAGGTCTTACACATCAACGACAATAGATTGAAATGGTTTTGCAAAGCAGACAAACATTCTTGACCATGCGATTGTTTATTTAGCAAACTCAGCTATATATTCTAAAACACGTTTAGAATGTAAAGAAAAAAGGATACCAAAACCTAAATACTTTCACAAAAAATGTCATCATCAGCTCACGATGATCTTGATTCAATTTATACATGGGAATATAATTCAATTTCCTGGTATAAATAAGGCTATCTTGAATAACTTTCATATTTTTAAGTATTTAGTTGAATCCTGTCTTTGTTTTTTTGTTGTTTATTAGTAAACCACCAAACAAAGTTCTAAGGTTAGAGATATAGGCAAAAAAATTAAGTAATGTGCTGAAATTTTCCTCACATAAGATTTTCTTTTATGCAAACCCATACAACCGCTGCCAATTCGAAATATCAAAAACACCATTAAAGATTCTTGTGAAGTGTGAAGTTGTTGAGCTGCCAGTGAATTCTTCTAAATTTAGCACTTCTATTGCATCCGCTAAAGACTTGCTCAGCGTTTGTACTGCAAGTCGCACTTTCACATACTGGTCATGAAAATGAATTTGTGCACAACGTAATTTTTGGCCGAGTTGACGGTATTTTTCGTTTTGTAAATTATGTGCCATGTGCAACCAAAAATTGTACGAATAAATCTTAGGCAGCAGGCGAAAAAAGTTAAAATTAAGTGCGAAAGAGCGTAAAGCTGGCGTAAACATTTGCACAACCTCCGAAAACTAATTTCCTGGTTTAATTTTTTTTACAAAGCAAAGCTTTGCTGTGCGCAAAGATTGTATCCTTAGCTTCTGCTGAGTTACCTTAATTTTAATAATCTTACGTTCAACAAAATCGTTTTACAATATTGACTTTTCCTTTAATGCGATTCTTTCGTGGGGTCTCCAGGACATCCTCCAAACTGGTTAAAGATTTTATCACCTCTTGCAGTGTAATGACTAGTTTCTGTTAAACATATAGTATATTTAGTTTGAAGTAAACTTTATTATAATCTGGCTTTATCACAGCCGTGCACGATGTTGTGATTTCTGATCGCGCAACAATAGTCGTATCTCGTTCTGGTGTGTGAAAGCACAAATTTTTAGTAATGTTATGCAATAAAAACATTTTTGTCTTGAAAGTGGTATTGCCATCTTCTTCCACTGTGCAAGCTGGCTTGTCACTGCTGCTTATTAATATTACTTCCAAGCGATGCTCCTATGGCAAAATTATTCATAATTATTCAATTCTTCGTGGATTGCAAACATATAACTAACAATTTTCTGTGTTGCAGTTGATGTTACAAGAATATCACGGTCGTCCATTTGTTTTCCGAAGGATTTAAAAATAAAAAATATACATTTATGCAAACTCTTTTTAGAACTCAAAAAACCTGGATATTTACTTACGACATTTAATACAGCCTTTGAAACTGCATATGGTTTTACATTTCACGCTTCATTATGTTTTCCTCCTCGAACTGGAGGTCACATATTTTCTTTTATTTCTACAGAAATAAAAAAAAACGTAAACTACTCGCCAGAATAATGAAACACGAGTAGATCTGCTTCCCAGCAAATAGTTGAAGCCTGGGTAACAGCAACGCATTGTCTGTGTATTTGCAGGTAATTTGCCACAATTTCACCAACTAATCAAGGAATAACTTAATAATATAGTACTTTTTCGTGATAGCACTATAATTTAAAACTTAATACTTCGTCTACACCGATTATTTTGTCCATTTCCTGTTCGCATTTAAGCGCGCCGAGAATTATCACACTGATGTCAACAAAGACCAAACATACAATTGACCAATCACGCAACTGGAAAAACCGTCATCCTGGTTTTTTGTTGGATGGACGATGGTGTAGTGTGTTTCTTTGACATTTAATTTGCCCTCGCCATGGAATCCATGAAGGGTTTTACAGGTATTGTACACCCTGCTGTGTGAATATTTGGCAGTATTGGTGCTATGTAGGGATCGCAGGGGAAGCCAAGGGGCATGTGTATCAAATTCCACTCTTCCGAGAGTATGTAGTTTGCATGTAGTAAAATTGCTTCACCCTCAGCTTATAGGCAGACATAGAGGATCTAATTTACTTGTTTCTCCCTATTCAAAGCAACAAACTCTTTTTGATTTGGCTTAGTGAGAAGTTCAAAAGCTGCTGGCAGTTTTTCTCAGTTTGGAGTGTTGTAGCATGGTTACGTGTTTCTTTCATAAGCCATGAATCTCATTTCCCGAGAATCAACCATCTAATTGTCCACGTTCAATGCCCGACCAAAAAGCAAATAATTCAAAAGCTTATGAATTAAGTTCTTGATGCCTTACATCATACGTTACTCCATCCAAGAAAACTTTTATGCGCATATCCAAATGCGTACCAATATTCATTTCAGTTGGAGCTCATCATCTACCTGCTGAAAATCAAAAGGCGAATGGAGAAAAGGCCCTTAACGAAACTCGGATGACAATCTTATAATGTATGTTTATTTTTTCTACTATTATTTATAAATATATTTTTTAATGTGCTGCAATACAACTCACAACAAAAAAGAGAGAGCGAGAGAAAAGAACTAGACAATTCAAAAATAAAGGAAACCAATAAAAAAAATTATTCTATGCTTTTGCACAGGATATGACGAGTTTTCTCCATTGTTGGCTCTTAAAAAATTTGTCACTTACTCTAACTATGTGTACTTTTTCTGTTTTTCGCGAGACAATTCAAAATAACTACTTCTGCATTTATAGCTATAGAATATAAAACTATATAGCTTCTGTATTGTTTTATCCTATGAAACTGTATACAATTTGCCCATCAAATAAACTGGGGGCTTAGAAAGTACTTCTACAGCTTACAGGACGATCCTTTTCCTACTCACATTACGTTGTTCTCTTTATTTACTTAAAACTAATTTACAAATAGAGAAGTTGATTTTAAGCATTCTTTCACGGCTGTTTTGCATGGAGATTATTTCACTTCTTGTAAAAAGGCCTTAGAATTACTGAATAATTAATTTTTCTTAGAATAGAACAAAAAGACACAAACTTATTTAATTGTATTCACCGTTTGATCAGCGAGGCTTTAAAATGTTCAACCCTTAGCACATTCTTTTATAATGTTCAACCCTTAGCACATTCTTTTATAAACCAAGTGCAAAACTATTTATTTTCCAACCAAAAGCTTTAATTTACAAAACGCTTTCATGAAAATAGAGTTATTGCAACGATTTGCCACGAAAAGTCACCATCACTTCAATGCAAGTTATTCCAGAGCCAATGAATCTAAAATACAATCGAAGTGCAAAACGGTTTTCACATATACAAGACGTTTTCTGTCGCCGATATGACCAAAAAGTTTCCCACAGATAATGATATGTGAGTCGTTTTAATTAGCACTCTGGACATCGCCCCATTTTTATTGCTATTAAAATTCGTTTCTAAACGTTTTTAATAGCAGTCACTTTCTTTTCAACTCTTCCGGAATTGCTGAAAGTCGAAGCCTATCCTTAAAGGACTTTGCACAGTATTTTTCAACCTCGTAGCCAAATCAAGGCCAACGTTGGTTCGAATGCAAAAATTAGATTCTCATTATTAGTTTCAGTCATATCATTCCCAACAGAACAAATACTGTTTCCAGATTTCAATATCGTATCGCCGGTTCAATCCGCGTTGCCGTATCAATTTTGACTTTCTGCTGGAGGCTTGCTTAATCTGCAACGTTAACTCACGAGTCCACTAACGGCCTAGGTACGAATCCTTAGACTCCAATCATATCTCGGTCAGCTAACACACTCCAGACAAGAACTAGTACAAGCCTATTATGTGGATACTAGTGATTATTTGCAGAGCTGCGCCTTTTCGTTGTTGGCTTATGCTACAAGAACATAATATACAAAAATATAGAGGAAAAAAGGCAATATATTTATCGAATGTGTTGTTTTAGAATAATCAAACTATTGATAAAACTATCTGTCATTGTAGCTATTAAATTCGGCTGTGGTTTTCACAATGTTTTTCATTTATTTTAGCAAATTATCAGTTCCGATCAACATCTGCAAATATCAGAAATTAATTTCCAAAACTCACCTTTCGTGTGGCAAACTTATAGAGCACTTCCTCCAATATATGTTACTCACAATCGTCCATGTGAGCAGCTCATACCAAATTCAATGGAAAAAATTTTGTTCACGTATACTTTATTGGACAATGTTCATCCAGCACGAGCTCGTACAGTGAGTACCGAGGCAGCTATCGCTGCTTTAGATGGTAGAGTCACTGAGAATCCAAATTTATCGATTCGACGCTATTCTCAAATGCTTGGCATCTGTCCGTCCATTAAATTAAAATTTTGAGGAAAAATGTAAGACGGAAGTCCCATCAGATTCCACCAGTCCAGATATTGAAGCCGTTCGGTAATCGTTTGCGCCGTACTCTCGGTGAATGGGCTGAGAATTAGTTGAAAGTTTAACCGAATTTTGACGGTCATATTATTTACAGTTATGAGATTAATATCTGGCTTAAAGTAGTCCTCAAAAGACTTTGAAAGGCCCATTACATTCTGAACTGAACTGCCCACCCCAATCATGCCGTTTGATTAGATTGAACTCATTTGTCAAAACTACGTCAAGTCACTCGTCTATGCTGGTTAACTAGCAACTATTGATGACTACAAAGCAACATTCGATGCGATATCGGCGAAATAAGGCTACCAATGCAGAAAACAGTGGTGCGAAATTAAACCGACGGGATGGCTTTTTTAAGACGCAGTTGCGATGATCATATGCCTGAAATTTGCAAACTCATAAAGTCAAAAAATGGCCAGTTAAAGAATTACTTTGTGTTTTATATGTTTAGAAAGTTTTTTGCATCTTAAAAATACTCTATATATGGCATTATAATGAAAAAAAAATCAGAAGGGAGTCTTACAAGGAAGGAAAACGGAACTTATCTTATGGAGACTTCAGCTTAGTTACCTAATTTGGTTATCCAAAATGTCAAATGAACTTGCCAGAAGCTCGTTAATCTGGTCCAATAAGTTTAATGTCACCTGTCTGATCAGCTGGGAGTAGTTGCTGGATACATAAAAAGAATCCATACTAAGTAGCTCGTTGTAGAGCCGCATATTGTTTTGTCTGAATTGCTCCCAGTTTTGGATCGGCTTCTTCTTCTTTGACTCCTAGTAGTCTCGGTTTTCTCTCTGCTGCACGTCTGTTCCATGCCGATAACATCTCCGATAATTTATTGCTCTACTATTCGTCCTGCCTTATTGTCCTATAACATTCATCAATGTTTGTGTTGGAGCCTTTTACAAACTAGAAACGGAATGAGTCTTTCTTTTGGTATTTTATTCTATTTTCTCTTGGTATTTTATACTTACTCTTCAAATTAAATTTGCATTTGAGAACCAAAAGCTGAATTGCGAAATTGCCAGTCTGCGGGATCTTGAGTATGCGGATCCCAAGTTTGAGGGATCTCGAGTGGCCAAAGTCGTAAGTGTGGGAATAAAAATAACTTATTTGACCCTTGAGGTCCAGACGGACAACTTTCCAGTAATACCTACATAAAAATATATATTAAACACAGTAATAATAATGAAAATAGTCATACTTAAAAAAATAATAATGAATAGAACTCATTACAAAGTCGAATGAGTAAATATTAATCGTATCATCGTAACAAGTGTCTATTAATAATACGTAAGGCTTTTGGCGGGTCGAGGGTCGGATTGAATCCATACGCAAGGTTTCATTTACAAAACTTTTTGTTTTAATATCGATGTTTGAAAAACAAAAGGTTGATAGCGAAAATGTAGGCTAATTGGGATTTTAGGGTTGGTGAATGCAATTTTGGTTTCTACGACTACTCAAACAGATTTTCCCCGTATTGGCCATTTTGTATAGTTCCGACTGGAATCTGCGTTATTTCACCTATAGACATTCAAAATGCTAATAATCTTTTCAGATTTGGCAGTTGATCTTAAAAAAGAGAGTTATTTTGCAGCAAATAGTCGATGTTTATTAATATGTAAAAAATATAATATGTTATCAAAAACGAGGGAAAAATTGAAATTTTACGAACCGTTACAATAATTGAACTGAAAAATTTGACATATGACCGTTGGGGACATTTGGTTTAATTTGTAAAAAAATCGATTTACCAAATATATCATTTTTAGACACTATATATACGCAGAATTGTAGAGGCGCTCACCAGTTAGTTAAACTTTGAACGCGTTTTTCTCAAAACAACGTCGTCAGCGACCTGCTTGACACGATTTTGAAAATCTATTCGACCGATTGGGTTGCAATTTTAGTCTAAAGTTGAATCAGATTTTTTTGTAAATTTTTAACACTCTGTTTTAAACAATTTTAGCTGCAAAATAGGGTCACAAAATTGAGAAGTCCGCCATTTTGTTTTTTTTCACTCAAAATGTTTCAATATAGTTGCGACCATAACCACACACTTATATGTATTTCAAAATGCGGTTGGATTTTTTTGTTTCAAATTTGTCTGACTTGCGATATCTCGTCAAGCAGTTTTCAATAGGGCTCCATTATGGCCGCCATTTTATCGCCATGGTGAGAAAGTTTTTTTAATTTTAAATTTATTTTTGTAAAGATTACAGTCAAAGTTTAAAAATATTCTAATTAATATTTCTTTAAAAAAATTGTTAAAATTTCATGTATTAACCCAAAATTCTCCTTTAAGTATTCAATGGACTTTTTTTTTATTCATTATACTCATCCATTGCTTATTGTTTCGGTGTGAATATTTTTTTAAGCATAAGAAACTATAAGTTTTCATTTGATCAGAATTTGAAACATCTGATTTTGAAAAGCAAAGGTGTAAATTAGAGTGTACAATTTTATTTTTGACAAATAATTTTATTATTTGCAGGTTTATCTACTAAATTCGAAAAAATGGTAACACTGAATTTATTGTAAATTCAAATAAAGCATAGAAATGATAATACTAATTGGTGGATACCACAAACAAGTCATCAGAGTGAGGCGCATTAGGAAATATTATTCGTGTCAATCACTTATTCGTGGTGACAACTAACCGTTTTTTAGTTTTATTTTAATGGTTTTTGTAGCCATGAGAAAAAGTTTTAATTATTTTTAACAAAAACTGTTTCAAATATCTGAATTATACAAACATGGGTTGCAGGTTGTGCAAATCAGATGGGAAATTTATTTTGGGGGGAATCATAGCTGTTGGCACTTAATTTATTGAATTAAAAACACGGCTTCACCATTTGTGCCAAAATTTAATAGAATTATTACAATGCTTATGTGCTTTGATTCACACCAAAACAATGAAAATTCGATGTTTTCCTGCTGAAATAAGGTGCATGAGAAAAATTCAGCTATAAGGTCGTTTCAATACAAAAAAAACTAACCAGCCGAAGCTTTCAAATCTAATCAGCTTGTGAAATTGCAAACACGCTTCGATTGATACGAACGAAATTCATACGGATTTTTTACGTGAACTTTGCTCGTAGAAAACTTGTTGCGACCTCAGCGTATTGACACTGCGGTCACGGAAAAATTATTTGACCTAGCCTTCCACCCCTTGTATAGCGCAACGATGCCGGCTAAAGCTCAGCGCGTGGTTGTGGTTCTTCAAGAGGTAAGGCTAGGCCCGTGTCGATCCAAATAACATGAGGACATGGGATGGGACTCAGGATTGGGTGTTGGTACTGAGCCTAAAGAAAAAAGCAAACTTAGGTCATAATACGGTTAAAAGGAATAGATACATTTAAAGTAATTCAAATAAAAAAATAACATTATAATAAACTTATAATAATACAAAAATATAATTCAAAATAATAAGAGAAAAAGATAATGTTTTATGTTAATAATCGAAAAAAATAATTATGATTGAAAGAAAATTATAATAACAAATAATAATCAAAAATAATCTTGATTAAAAGAAATCTATAATAACAGAAGAAAAATAGGGGAAAAAAACGAAAAAAACGGGGGAGTGAAGCGGAGTCCAAAAAAATATATAAATTTTACTCAAAATAATTATCGGTATCCAATTTACTCTGGCTGATGATGAGCGCTTCTCACCGCTGCTAGTTGTCCTGAAAACCCAAAAATATACTTCACTTCACTCACTAGGTTTTTCTCTCTTAAAAATGATTTCACATCAGTTGAACGTCATCAATGTTTTGGTGCCCTGGTGCAAATCTGTTTACAATAAAATTAATAAAAGAATATAATTTATAAAAGAATCAATATCGTGCAATTGCATTTATATTTGCGTGATCTGAATTCCAATTTTTTTATAATTATTGTACGAGCTTATTGAAATTTCGTAATTTTTCTCGATATACACTGGAAAACAAAGACGGCTGACAGTTCCCATCATCACCACGCCGCGCACCAACGGTGTTGAATGTAGCCACACACAACTCTTCGAGCCACTCCTTTCCAAATCCATTCGCCTTCCAGTTCCGCCGTGAATCCTTCACTTCTCATTAATTAGTTCTTTTTTCTTTTCTTTTTGAATATAAAAACAATTTTTTGTTTCACGAAAGTTCGACTTACGCTATCTTTTTGTGTGTTATTTTTTCCTTCTTCTCAACACTTCGGCTTCCTTTTTTTCACTGTTCCACGTGATCTCTCTTTATCAAAATCCAAACTCCCATTCTCCATCTTCCTTCCAAAACCAACTGTCCTTATGTTTCGCGATCTTTCTTTTTTTCTTTCTAAATCGGAATCGACACCTTCTCCGTCTACAACCAACTCCCTTTCTCCTACTTCCGTTTTATTTCACTCCATTCCCATCTTTTTGAGGCCGGGTGCAAAAGGTCCCGCTGGCTTCCAGTTGGATGTGGATTCCAAATTTTTCCTGGTTGCCAGGTCGCATCAACCCGCTACTTGGCATTGACCTTTCATCTACATTCCAACTGATAGCTGGAGCCCGAGCAGGGAAAAGATGGAAGGAAAAAAATGCGAGACAGGTCTGGGGATCGAACCGACCTCCTCATGGTTCTGAGGCAGCGACGCTCTCTGAAGGCTACTGTCTAGTGTTAACAGACGAAGTGCAGTTGTTCGATCTAAATTTAAAAGGGCATGTTGCAATTATTCGCAACAAACTGTCCACTTAAACACACACACACTCGTTTACAAACTTCTTTCCGAAAACACTTTAAATATACTCTTACCTTTGAATAGAGAGAATAAGGAACCGAAATGGCCTATGCTGCCCCATAAGCGGCGGTGAAGCATTTTCACTACATACGCAACTTATTTACCGTAGAGAGCGATAATCAATCCACGTTGCCCCTTGCTTGCCTCGTAACCCAAAAACATTACACCAATACTGCTTACTACTCACACAGCAAGGTGTACAATACTTGAAAAGCTCTTCGCGGATGCTATGCTGTGGTCAAACTAAATGTCAAAAATCACTCACACTGCATCGCCGTCCAGCCAATCCGAAATTAGCATGACGACATCGCTCGTTCCACGATTGGTGCATTGTACTTTTGCTCGTTTTGTCTTCGGTGCTGCACGTGGTGATTTTTGGCGCGTTGTGTAAATTCGCAAAATACTCGGTGGAAATAAAACATTTAGTGGAAAAGTGTAGTGTAATTGAGAAAAAGTGCTGTACTATAAGTCGTTTAAGTGATTAAGTAGTGAAATTGTGAACAATTATCTGTGAAAATTTCAAAAATGCGTTCCTGTTATCCTGGCTGCAATTCTTTGCTAGGAAGCAAATCTTATCACGTTTCATTTTTCCGGTGAGTAGCTAAAAGTCAGTTTTATGGAAATAACACAACTTATCTGCATAAAATCAATGTTTTCATTGAAAAATTCACACGCGATGCTAAGCAATTGCTTTGTACATTTAGGTCAAACTAATTGTCAAAACCGAATCATGTGCTGCTCACCAGTCCAGAGTCGGTGCAGCGCTAGAATAAAGTGGGGCATTATACATTTTGTATATTATTTCAGGTTCCCAACATCACCAATTCGGGCTTCCGAATGGATGGAAATAATTGCAGGAGGCGAGTCCTGCATGAAGAAAAAAATTTGTGAGCTTCATTTTGAATCAAGGTATATAAATATATATAAAATATATAATAGGAGGTGACTCAGAGCTTCAAAATAGAAAAGTGTGTGAGCTCCATTCGAGGAGACAGATATGTTGAGGGGCGCAAGGCGGAAATATTTGAAGCCCTAGGCTGTACACAAAGCGGTATTAAATGTGGTAAATAGAGTTTTTCAGCTTTAAAAAATATTGTTATCATTATTTTTCTTTAGGAAATAGATAACTGTGATATACGCGCTGCAGGTGAAGAAGTAAATTATCAAAATATTTCTGGAACATCGGCTGGACCAGAGAATGTATGTTGGTCTATTTTATTTAAGCTACTCTTCCAATTATCAATGTATAAATTAGTTGTTAATTCAAGACTTTAATTTCCCAATCATTTTTTTACTCAATATGGATTTTTGAATAAAACCCATTTGAATCAACGATTCTCCCCTACGGCACTGGCGCATTTTTCGTGATTTTCTGTTTTGTTCTACGAAAGTCGAAAATTGCTTCAATTCTATTTACTGATTTCGCTTCCTTATTCTCTCTATTCAAAGACTCTTACTCAAAGCATAAAGATGTGTTAAAAATTTTATTTTTTATTTTTGGGGCGATTACAAGAACTTCCCATATACTGGAAAGTTATAAATATAAAATTGATTATTTTAAATCCAAAAGACGATAAACTTATTATAAGCAGAGCTCGTGCTATGGAGTTTTTAGTTTTTGCCTTTTATTTTATTTCAATGCTTTATGCTTATACTCTATAAATTATTTAACTTTTAAAGTTAAGGATTCAATTTTTTTTAGTTAGCTAAACTTGGTACTTAGTCTTCTGTATAATGTGCTCTTGCAAAAGATATCTAAGTTTATAATAATCCGGCAGCTAGTATAAGTTAATAATTTTTAAACGCAGGAAGTTTTTTTAGAATAATATATTTAGGGCTGAGCCCGTTGTTTGTTCATTCAAGTATCGCTAAAGACTAACTTAGACTAATGGTACAATTAACTCTACAACTACGGAAAAATCGATGTGCCAGCAAAGAACGTGGAGTTGCATCGATCCACTTATGAAAACAATGCAATCGTTGCGTCAGCATTAATTGGTGGCTCGTATAGCCACTTAGGGAAACAACGCAATCATAGCGTCAGCATAAATTTGTGGCGCGTTTTGTTTAGGTGTTAACTCGCCCACTTTTAAGTACGATGGTCCTCCATTCGTCAAAAGAATTGTATGCGATCTCTTCGAATGTTGAAATGTGCGTGTTACTGGTTCTGCTGCAGATGGCTATAAGGCTTCTCATTAAATTCGATATGCAAGAGGTGTTGTTGATATCCGTAATTTCGTTCAGTTTACAAATACTTAAATTTTTTACAATTTCCAATTACGCCAAATATTTGTTCATTGCTTTTCAAAATTTCACTAAATTGGATGTTATTGATCACATGATTCTTTTTTACTGGTTTAATGAATAGTAGTTAAGACTAGTTGTTAATGGAATATCAATTACATACAATAAGAATGACATGTTTGTTATTGTTTTTATTTTAACAAAATCTAAAGCCTCTTCTATTGTGGAGAATGATAGTAGTTCTCCGTCTAAAATATCCGTAGCTAATTTTATTTCTGTTTTGGATAATATTAGTGAGTTTATTATTCCTAATTTTGCCCAATGAATGGCAAGGTTTATATTTTTTAATTCTTCTTTTATTAATGATAATTTAAATTGAATATCCATTATCATCTCGTAATTTGTTTGACTATTTGCTTTAAACAATTTTTGAATTTGGTTTGCTATTTTCGTAATATTAGTTATTCTTTCATTATAAATTCTGTTTATTACAACCTGTCGATTATTGTCATCTAACATAGTATTGATTTTGGCTTTAATAGTAAGAAAATCTTCGTGGTCTGGATTACCTGCAATCCATTTCCATGTGGTACCGATAAAATCAAGTGACCTTTTAATTTTTCGCGGTTTTAGATTACGAATAAGATTTTCGATTTGCTGAAGCTCGTAGGATAGGTGCGATGAAAAGGAATAGTGTCTAACTTCCAGGTTCGATTTTGGCTTTGACTATGTTTGCCAGAATTCTGAAAGAAAAACACCAATTCTTTATGTGACTTTTTTGTATAATCCTTCCGGATTCAGTTAAAACTGTCGAAATATTATTTTCTTTAATTATCTCTTGCTTGTATCTTGATGTCAATTTAGACCCTACTCTTTTATTTTGCTTTACGAAGATTGTTTCACCAATTTCATATTGTTTAGTGGGTTGTCGCGTTTTATTATGATTTCTCATGTCTGCTTGTTGTTTCTGTTTAAGCCTTTCGGCGTTTGATAAACGGATTTTTTCTAATTCTTCTGGATCTATACTTGGAGTTCGACCAAAATGTAGTTCGATTGGGTTTTTCGTTGTGGTTGAGTGAATTGTACAGTTATACTCGTGGACGGCACGTTGGAGGAAATTTTCGAAAGATCTTGGTGGTCCATCTTTTTTCAAGCATCTCATTATTTCAGTGAGAGTGCTGTGCCAACGTTCGACCTGTCCATTGACTTCACTCTTATATGGAGGAGTTTTATAAACTTTGATTTTAAGGTCATCTTCCATTAGAGATGTTATGGAATTTGATCTTAATGAGCTTTCGTTGTCGATGACGACAATTTCCGGGACACAGAAATAGAAGAGTAAGTCTGTAAGTGGTTGCTTAATGTCTTCGATAGACTTAGCGGCTATTATTTTGGCCTGACCAAATTTGGAAAACTTGTCCACAGCGGTCAGAACTCTGTGCTTCCCAGTACTAAAGAGGTCGATATGAATTGTATGACCAGGATAACTTGGATTTGGTCTAGCATTCAACACGGGTTTATTAGGGTGTCGATCATACTTATTTTCTTTGCAAGTGAAACATTTTTTAACTACGTTTTTAATTTTTGCCGAGATTTTCGGGAAATAAAAATGTTCAAGGAGCTGTAGGCGGTTTTCCTCGGCATTGCGATGCGCTCTTTTATGTGTTTGCAGGATTTTTTCTTCCTGCTCCGCTTCACTGGGGATGTCTTCTACAAATTTTTGGGTGTATCTTATTCGATAGTTACTGAAATGCTCGGGATAAATTTCTTGAATGGGACCAATAGTTTCTTCGCATGTTAGAAGTCCGTTTAAGGTATTGGGATTTAGATAGCGCTTGAAAATACACTGTTGCTATATTGAGGTTTAATGAATGTGTGTCTTGAATAATTTGGAAAAGGGTTTTGCAGCTGATAACTATCTTCATCACCAATTTTCAGGATAATTTGATTCCGAAATGCATTGATAGGTAATTCTACTGTGGGAATGAGATCATGTGATGAGCTGTCATCGCTCTGTTCTGTGGGGGTTAATGAATTTATGAGGGTTGCTTTTGGAGGTCGTGAAAGAGAATCTGCGACTACGTTAGCTTTACCTGGTTTGTACTCTAGCTCATGATTGTATTCTTCTAGGATGGATTTCCATCTCTTCATTTTACTATTGGTATTCTTGTTGCTAAGAGCATAGATAAGAGGCTGATGGTCAGTATATATTTTGACCTTTCTGGAACCGTATAGGTAACTTAGCAATGAGTTGAGAGCCCATATGATATCAAGCATCTCTTTCTCATTGGTAGCGTAGTTTTCCTCGGTTCTGGACAACGTTCTCGAGAGGAAAACGATTGCTTTATCATCCTGTGAAAGCACTGCACCAATGGCGTAGTCAGAAGCATCAATTGTAAGCTGGAAATCTTTTTCAAAACTTGGATGGGTCAGTACTACCTCCTTAGATATTAAACAATTTTTAAAAGTGTTAAACGCTTTCAGGGCTTTCGAATCAAGGTGGGTTATTTTATTTTTGGACTGATTTTTGGACACGCGTCCACCTTCCACTCTTAAAAGAGAAGTCAGGGGCTTCGCGATTTTGGCATAATCCTTGATAAAACGACGGTAATATCTCGACATTCCTAAGAACGATCTAAGATCTTTTAGGGTTTTAGGAGTGTGCATGTTTGCAATTGCCTGAACCTTCTGCGGATTAGTTTTAACTCCATCTCTGCTTACTACAAATCCAAGAAACTCAATTTCCTTTTTAGAGAATTCACATTTATCCAACTGAATCTTCATGTTGGAGCTTTCTAAAGTTTTCAGAACTTTGTTGATATTTTTTAAGTGTTCTGCTTCGTCTTTTCCGAAGGTAATGATGTCATCGATGTATACATAACAGCGTTCTCCTATGTGCTCTCGCAGTATATCATCGAGAGTCCTCTGGAAAATTGAGGGGGGGTTTTTCAACCCAAATGGAAGACGGGTAAATTCAAATTTTCCATTGTTAATGGAAAATGCAGTTTTGGGGATGTCGCGCTCTTTAAGTGGAATTTCGCGGAACCCGCTTTTAAGATCAACTATGGAGAAATATTTGTTCCTCCCCAAGTTGGCCAGAATCTCACCTATTTCTGGTATCGGATATTTGTCCGCAATTGTAACCGCATTCAGTTTACGGTAGTCAATTACCATCCGGTACTTTTTCTCGCCGGATGCGTCCTGTTTCTTAGGAACTATCCAGACTGGGGAGTTGTAGGGAGATTTCGATGGTCTTATAATTCCATCTTCAAGAAGTTTTTTTACTTCCTTCTCGACTTTTTCTTTCAAAGCCATTGGGTAACGATACGACCTTGAATAAACTGAGTCACCAGTTTTAGTTCGTATCTCTCCTTTAACGCTGCTGATGTAGGTTAGTCGTTCATCTGGTTCCGCAAGTAACCTGGAACAATTTTGAAGAATTGTTTTAAGTTTGGTTGCTTGCTCCCGATTCAGATGTGCTGTCCTGATATCTATATTATTAACATTTTCTGAAAAATGTTGCTTTAAGGGAATGCATAAATTTGGGTGGAGCGTCATGTAATTATCATTTGTATGGATGACGGCTTTAAGCTCTTTGAGGGTATCGTTACCGATGATACCGTCGAACGAAATTAAGCTTGGAAGTATGAAAAATTTGATTTTTTCTGTTTGAGGACCGAACAGATTTACGAGCGCATCGTGTGTAATTTTGATACTGCCTCCCACTGAATTGGCGTAAAAGGCTTTGTCATTAATCAAAGGATTTCGGATATGTCTTGGTTGTGCATAATTTTTGTTGGACCCAGCGTCCACTAAAATCGTAATAGCTCTCCACTTCTCGCGACGTGCTCGAAATAAGGAAGCGAAGAGCGCCTTAATCTAAAAAATAAATATCTTCAAGTTGCTCGTTAGTGGCTCGTGCATCGTGCTTTTCTAGTTGTGGTGAGAAGGGAACAGTTTCATCTTCCGCCAAGTAATCGATCAGGTCCTGTCGATCTGATTCGCGTTGCGGCTCATTACGTTATTGATCACTTCTGGCTGTATGTTATAGTTGCTAGTGTGATATACCCTTTGCATCTTGGGTGGTTGGTGATGCCTTTGAGAGGGTTGTTGAAAACGTTTCTGAGGGAAGCGTTGATTTTGAGGCCTATTGGCATAGTTAACGGCATGGGATTTTATGGATTGGTCGACATCCATGGGCATTGGTCCTGGTGCTGGACGCGGGGGCGGCTTATTCAAGCTGTTTTCACGTTGGGGCTGTTGAAAATTCGTGGCATAAAACCGTGGTTTTTATGAGACCTGTGGATTATGGAGTAACTCAGGATGATATTCGAGTCTAGGAGCTGGAATAGGCGCGGGCCTGGAGAGATTAGGTACCATTTTTCGTGAAGAAACTGGTGGTAGGTTACCGTGGTACGTTTTTCGCGAATTGAAGGTTGAGCTGTTCGCGTATTGGGCTCGATAGTCAATGTTCTGTAGTTTAAAGCAAAGATGTAAGGCTTGAGGTAAGTCCACTGGTTCTCTAATGCTGAGCAATCTCGGTAGATCACCTCTTAGTCCCCTAACAAACGTGTCAAGGGCCTTATCGCGGTCATGATATTCATCGCGCCTTGACTCATTTCGATGGATCCTAATTTGTTGAGAATCACTGATAGATGATTATAGACCTCTTGGTAGAATTGCGAAACCGTATTAGCTCCCTGCACTAAAGTGGTCATTTGATATTCTAAAGTACCTAGGTCTCTCTTATCTGCATAATGAAGAGTTAGGCACTTAGATATTTTTGTCCAATTTAATGGAGTATTATAGGACTCTAACGCTATGTTAGCGTGTCCTATGATTTTGTTTCTAATAACTGATAGAATTCCATAATATTTCGGCGTACCTTTTAGGTGATCATAAATTTGAAGAATTCTGTTGACGCTTTTGCGCCAAGAGTTAAATTCACCTGGTTCCCCAGAGAATGTTCTCAGGATCTTTACAACGTCGGGTATTTTGTCCATTTCTGACAATTGGCTATTAGTACCGACGTTGATTGGTACATCAACATCATTATTGATGTCTGAAGCTGGGTTCATTAGTGAACAAAAAATTTGTCTCCCCTGAGTTTGAAGAGTTTCAGTGACTACTCGTGAAATGGTTTCTAATAGTTCATTATTCGGCACATTATTCGACGCGTTATTGGTGGCATTACTGGTGCCAGGAAGATCGATGCTAGACAGGGCATCGGCAAGAGAATCAAGGTTTAATCGCGTCGGGTGAATTAAATTGCTGGGGTTTGCCATGTTGCACTATTTAATTAAAAGATCACTTTAAATATTCGGCACCAATTTACACACACACGATTGCAGGCACTCCCGTCTCAATAAATGTGAATATGAATGATTAAAATATAATACAAATTTATAATAATGAATGATAAAAAGGTAAATTTATTATAAAATAACAATATAGATTAAAGTATTAAATAGAATCTCGATTTGGAAGAAATTATTGAACAATTAAAAAATTTTCTTTTTACAAATTAATCTTTCTAGATTTTTTTAGTTTGGCGTAATTTTACAATATGTAAATTCTTGCTAACTTACAGTAACATAAATTTGCCGCTACTCATTTTTGTTCGAATCGTTGCTCCTGCCTCCAATTTCTTCGAAAGATTCTCCGATCCTGATTCCTGGATTTGGTTGATTCTGTGACCGCTTTTGCGCTGTTCGGCTGTCGATTCCCAGGACGTCCTTTTTGCCTCTTTTGATTAATTCAAGGCTACTCGGGGGCCAAATCAGCATCACACGCGTACTTTGGAATATGATTAATTCCGGTTACTATTGCTTTATAGTCGCGTTTACGTGGAGCGTACGTTTGATTATCGCGATACACTCTCAACTCACTTAAACTTTGCGAACCGGCAAAACGAGATCAATGTAGGACCATCGGCCAGTCTCAGGACCTTTTTTTGGCTTGATATTTTATTAAATTATCTGGTCTATCCTTTTGATCTTTTACGCGTATGAGAAGCGGTCCCTGCTCGGGCGCCAGTTAATAGTTTTTAAACGCAGGAAGTTTTTTTAGAATAATATATTTAGGGCTGAGCCCGTTGTTTGTTCATTCAAGTATCGCTAAAGACTAACTTAGACTAATGGTACAATTAACTCTACAACTACGGAAAAATCGATGTGCCAGCAAAGAACGTGGAGTTGCATCGATCCACTTATGAAAACAATGCAATCGTTGCGTCAGCATTAATTGGTGGCTCGTATAGCCACTTAGGGGAACAACGCAATCATAGCGTCAGCATAAATTTGTGGCGCGTTTTGTTTAGGTGTTAACTTATATGTTTTTGGTAAGCCGACCTATAATCGTGGGGTAACATAGATTGCATGGCCAGCTAATCACATTTTTCGGTTGAAGCAGGTTTAAAGAATATATAAACTTTGAAAAGAGGACGACTGCAAATTAAGGTGTTTCACTAAAACAAGACTGGTATTTCGATATTATTTATATTTACTCCGAGCGAAAATTTACATTACGTTTACATTAACCGATATGCGTCAACTGGGACGAGAAGTTATCGTTTTACTTTCTTTTTTGACTTTACTCTGCTGATTCAGCGTTTGGCCTCTTAGAATTGTGTAAAAATTACTGAAACATCTCTCAGATGGAATCAATTTTCTGTGTGTTTCGGATTTCTGTACCTAACTGTGGGATAGATGCAGTCACGAATTTGTTATTTTTAATCAGAATATTTGCTTAAGCATACAAGTTATCGCGGTCGATTCCGTGGAAGCCAAAAAAAATACGAGCGTTTAAACAAACACCGATTTATTTGATACCCAAATTACAACTGACTTAAAAATACAGTTTACTAGAGTTGGGTCGTTCCGGACACACATAGTTCGCGGAGACATGTCCACTGCTGGAACTATATGACATAGTTCCGAAAAGTGACATGTAACATGTCCGAATATATTTAGAACTAGCGCATACAGCACAGCCAAACCCAACCTAGTCCGGTCCCGGTGTCGGATAATGTTTATATGGAGCTATCTCAATTTTAATCCGGAGACGCCTGTGGAACTTTTGGACCTGGAGTTGTTTGCATACTATCACATTTGAATGGAACTATCAAGTCCGAAGTCCAGACATGTATTCAAGAGCACACAGTTCCGTGCGATGCGCAAATGTTTGATAACGATTGAGCGTGGAGATTGATATGCTTGGTGCAGTATGTATGTACATACTTACATACATTGTGTGTATATGGAATGAGAATGAATATTATGTATGCATTCTTATCTTATATTTCGTTTTTGAAACTCCCAACTCACGAGTAGGTATTTCATCTGTTTGTTGTTTGTGGTATTAAAAACTACTGTTTCACACGCCATTGAGAAAAGCTAGTTGTATTCAAAGTGTTTATTGGGCGGTCTTTATTATAGTTCTTGATCTCAAAAGGATCAGTATTGTGTACAATACAAGTTAAACTCTGTACAAAATTCCGACAATATAATTATTTTATAGTGTTGGATTTACATATATTAATATTAATAGAAACATCAGGTAAGAAAAGAATAGTGCACCCTTTAAATACATATTTTCAAAATATTTCGCTTTGAAAAAGGGCCACATTTTTTTAAGAGAAGCAGCTTGTCGGAATGGCACTACGTAGGAAAACAAGCAGTCTTTGGGATCATTTTTCTGAAGTTGAGCCCAAAAAAGCTAAATGTCAGTATTGTTCGCAGTGCATAGCTTTCACTTGTGGAAGCCTGGGAAATCTAAGCAGACATTTGAAAAGAAAACATCCAACTATTTCATTGGGTCCAGTTGAGCGGCAACCATCAACATCTTTTCAGAGTTCAACAATCAACAGTGACCAAATAACTCCAAGTGAGGTTGTTTTACCACCAAAGTCTTTTGTGCAACAAAGCCTTGATGCATTCGCACACCAATCTAGACCTTTGAATTCAAAAAGGAAAGCAACGATAGATGAACAACTTGTTTTAATGATTGCCAAGGAATATCATCCACTGAGGCTAGTAGAAGACATTGAATTTAAAAAATTTGTCACGCTTTTGTGTCCATCCTATTGCTTGCCCACCAGAAAAACAGTTTCGGAAGTGCTTTTGCCTCAAATTTATGAGAAAACTTTGCAACAAGTAAGAGTTAATATATCACTTGCCTCATCAGTTTGCTTGACAACGGATGCCTGGACATCTATCAATAACAGAAGTTTTATTGCTATAACGGCACATTATATTGATACTGAGAAAGTGATATTAGTGTCCAATTTGCTAGGTTGCCTGGAATACGATGGAAGTCATACAAGCATCAATTTGTGCAACTTTTTGAAGTGTGAAATAAAGAATTGGAACATTGAAAATAAGGTAGAAGTCATCGTAACAGATAACGCAGCGAATATACTCTCGGCAGTACAATTAGGAGGTTGGCAATCTATAGGTTGTTTTACACACTTGCTAAATTTGGTAGTTCAAAATTCACTCAACAAAATTTTATCAATTGTGCAAAAAGTGAAACGTATTGTTGAGTTTTTCAAAAAAAGTTCGCAAGGCCTCTACAAACTAGAAGAAATACAGAAACAAATGTGCATTCCAATATTGAAGCTCAAGCAAGACGTGCCAACGAGATGGAATTCAACATATGTTATGCTAGAGCGAGTGTTAAAGCTAAAAAATGCAATTATTGCTACACTGGCGTTAATTAAAAACGAGCTATCATTATTTGAAGAAGATTGGAAAGTGATAGAAGAGGTAGTACCAATATTGAAAGTCTTCTATGACATAACCGAAGAAATATCAGCTGAAAAATACGTAAGTCTGTCATAGTTTATTGTCGACTCTTACGAAACTGCATCAGCCAAAAATTGATTGAAATTGAAACAGCAATGCAAAATCCTCTAGTTCGCAAATTATTGGAGGCATTACATGATCAAATATTCAAGCGTTTTCATAATATTGAAAAAAATCAGATCTATGCTGAATGCACAATATTGGATCCAAGATTCAAAGCCAAAGGTTTTCGTGAGCAAGCTAATTTCAAGATGGCAATAGAAAACTTAAAGTTCAAACTTCGCAATACAGTACAAGCTTCAGATATTGCAGTGCCTACTATTTCTTCTGACATTAACGTATCGACTACACCTGAATTTGCAAGTTCATCAATATGGGATGAATTTGATGCTGAAATCACCCGCATAGCTCCTGAAATTTCGAAACCGGCTGGTGTTTTAGAACTGCAAAAATATATTGAGGAACCACTCATCACTAGAAAGGATGACCCACTTATTTGGTGGAGCCAAAGAAAGTGCTTTTATCCTATTCTCTACGAATATGCATTAAAACGTTTAAATGTAGTTGCAACGTCAGTTCCATGTGAACGAATTTTTTCGAAGGCAGGACTTATTCAAAATGAAAGACGAACAAGACTTTCTTCAAAGAAAATGTCTCAACTTCTTTTCATAAGTACAAATACTTAGTTTTATGAATTATACTTACCTTTACCTAGTTTTAAGAATTTAATAGATTTTTAAGAAATAAACTTTAAAAACACACCAATGCCACCATTCTTAATGACTTTACTTTTATCTATGCCTAATATGCATTAGTATTCATTTTATTTTGTAGCTCCTTTTGAATTGTCGGAAATATTGTAGTTCCTCGGACATGTTGTCTGGAACTAGTTCCGACTACGAAAAGAACGATTCCATGTCCGTTCCGCCTCCGGAACTATATTTCGCACCTCTACAGTTTACCTCTATATATTGAATAAGCAAAAATACAAATTAATCGAAATAAGCAATATCTTCAACCGCAAGTGGCAACGAGCATAGTAAGCAAAAATTTATTGAGCATTTGTGCGAAATATATGTAGATTGATTGGCCATAGGCCAATGTACTTATTGGAAAAATTTAGGTGCTGTTATATGCAACTAGTGGTTACAGGCCAATGTACTTCTTGGACTGTGGACTTTAGCAAGAAAGAAAAAGGTGACAAGGTATAAGATACGCTATTTTCCAAAATTGCTTTAGAATTTTTCTGCTTGAAGTAAATGAATGAAAGAACAAGGGTCAGTGATATTATCAAAACAATGATTGATGCGTCCGATGTAATAGATAGAGTATTTCCAAATGATAAATTTTGTAACTTCTTTACATTACCCAAGTGAAGCTTATGAAGGTATTGGAGATCCAACTTTTTTTCCTTTTCAGTTAGATTGGTTCTCAGGATCGAAGGTAAGAGGTGAAAGGAATTCGATTTCCCTGCTGGAGTATTCCACGTCATTAATTTGCACAGTGTCATTTCGGAAATTAATGAGGAATGTACCGTTTAGCGTTTTGGTTGAATTCTTTAGATGGATTTCGCCAGCAAAATTTGTTAGAAATAATGTGTTTCCGTTGATAAGCTCAATTATGGGATCAATATGATACTATAATTTATTTTAAGTAAAACTTTTCCAAACGCAAATATTTTATACTATAATAACATATATATATTTCAAGGGTGAGAGTTCCCTCTTCTTCAGTGCTATTTTACAGCACTGAAGAAGAGGGAACTCTCACCCTTGAAATATATATATGTTATTATAGTATAAAATATTTGCGTTTGGAAAAGTTTTACTTAAAATAAATTATTGAAATGGCGCAAAAACACCGAGAAAACGAAGAATATGATACTGATAATCGCAAATTGCATTTCCTCCGTCCAAAAGTTGAGAGAGGCATTCAGTATGGCTTAGCCTCCGTAGTTGATTCTTCTGGCATATAATTGTACCTTGAATCACAGAACAGTCCTCGTTTATTCCGTATTTGACCAATTGTGAGACCAGCAAACTAGTGTAGTTCAGGTGGATCATTTTGTTGTCCTTATTTGTAGATCGGACGAGAATGTGGTTGAAGTCGGTTTTCTCTGTCTTAGGAAGACAAATAACGTACAAAAGAATTGAACCCTTTACTAGCATCATTGGTGTGGCGTACTCAATGGCCTGAATGTCATTACCAAAGGGAAGAGTTTCCACTTGGGAGAGTATTTCATTGATTTCTTCTCTGTTCAATAAATTGGAATTGACTATGCCCTTTTTTGAAAGTTGCCCTGCTAATACTAATTCATGGGTTTCATCTTTCAAAATCTCTATTTTATTGAATAGCAATATTTCGTTTTTATCATTATTATGAATATTGATGTCGGTGATAGTTCGGTTGTAGCTATCGAGTAGGCCTGCTGATACCTTGGTGATAAACTGGTTGATCTTGTATTGTTTGTTGTTGTTATTCACAATATTGTTCTGGCTTTTAACGATGCTGTCCCAATCAGTAGCGTCCGGATTTCCCGCAATCCATTTCCAGGCCGATCCAATCCAATTTATTGATCGCTTCGATTTATGAGGTGCTCTGTACCGTAGCTGTTCAAGTAGACTATCAACCTTAGAAAGTTGATGATAGAGCTGTGGTACAAGGATACTCGTCCCATTGATTCGATGTTGAATTACTGACTTCATATTTGTGACAATTTCATCGTAGCTGCTGAGGTTAACCGAGTGAACTATTTTAAAGTCTCCATTTGTGATTCTTCCAATTCCTTGCTTTATAGTGATTATCGGATTCTTATATTCGTAGATGTCCACTGTTGCTTCAACCGTCCATATGATTAACCTGAAATAAAAGGGGTATTCTTGAGGTGGGATTTATGAATTCTTTTCCCTGTAGTTGTTGTGACTGTGACGAGATTGTCTTTTGAAACGATTTCCTTTTTCGAATAGAGGTTTATTTTTTGATTTGATTTGCTTATCGATCCAGAAAACAATATCCCCAGGCTTAAATGTTTTAGGCTTTGCTCTTTTTGCGTTGTGCTTGTTCCTTTCAAGTTTTGCTTCCGTGAGATCTCGTATTTAACATTTGCGTGGAGCTTATCTTTAAAGTCTAATATATTTTGGTAATAAATACGCTGTGACCTAGCAAAAAATATGTCGGCAGGTTTCCTCTTCGTGACAGAATGAAAAGAAGTATTATAGCGATCAACTGCTATATAAACTAGTTCTTTTGTGTTACTATCGGGGTATTCTTGTCGAAGACATCTGATGATCTCTTATACGGTTGAATGAAGTCGTTCAATCGTACCGTTTACTACGCTTTTCTGAGCTGGTGTAAAATAAAGTGTTATACCCAATGCTTCCAAAAAATTCAAAATAGTCGGGCTTATGAAGCTTCCTTCGTTGTCCATGACCAGTATTCTGGGAGCTGTAAAATAATGCAATACTTTGGCTAGCTTGTCTCCAAGATGTAATGCAGATTTATTCTTTACATGAAAGAATTTTCCAAACTTGGTAAATTTATCTACACAAGTTAAACAATTTTCACCAGCAATTTCAAGAATGTCCACGTGGAGAATCTCTGTTGGATATTCAGGAATTGGTGTCTCTTGTAATTCTGGTTTCGGTGGATGACGATCATATTTATTGATATTACAGATATCACAATTAGCGGAAATTTTTTTTATCAGGCTACTCATTTTGGGGAAGTAATATTTTTCTAGGATTTGTTTCCTGCATTCTCGATGGTACCTATGGGCTCTGTGGTGCTCTTGCCGAATAATTTGTAGCTTGTTTTCTTCATCAGCAATGTCCTGGACCAACCGTTGCGTAATTCGAATCTTAAATTTTGAGAAATGTTTTTTTATAGATTTCCTGAAGTAGTTGGATTTTTCGCTCGGGGACTTTGGTTCCATTTATAACGTTGGGATTTAAATTCTCTTTTAATTTTTTCACAAGGGAATCTTCGTTGATTTCATGCACCTGAATATATTGTCTATGATGTGATGGGTGTGGTTGTTCGTATGCGATTACTTCCTTACCTTCGGAAAAGACAATTTGGTTCTTGAAGACGTTGAGAGTTGCTTCGCAGTGTGGAATGAGATCAGAACCGTCCTCTTCTGCGCTATGTGCCGTTCCTGAGCTAGAAGTCAAGATGTTAGCTTCTAATGGCAACCGGGAAAGAGCATCAGCTACGACATTGGTTTCTCCAGGTTTATAGATTAGCTCATAGTTGAACTCCTCAATTCTCGTTTTCCAGCGCTTGAGCTTGGCATTATGATTACTATTGCTCATAGCAAAAGTAAGCGGCTGATGATCCGTTAAATTTTTTATCCTTTTCGCACCGTAGAGATATGTCCTCAGTTTATCAAGAGCCCAAACTACCGCAAGCATCTCCTTTTCATTCGTTGCGTAATGTTCTTCTGTTTTGATGATTGGCCTGTTTTTACCAATTTATCCTTGCAAGAGAACTGCTCCAATCGCGTAAAGTGACGCATCTGTCGTCAAAATGAATGTTTTACTAAAGTTGGGGAATATTGGTATCTCAGAGGCAGTGAGAAGATATTTCAAGTCATTGAATGCCTTCAATTCATCTCTACCAAGCTTGATCGTGGTTTTCTTTGACTGGTTGGCTTTGAATTGAGCATTTTCACCCCTGGTCATGTTAGTAAGAGGCTTCGCTATTTTTGCAAAGTCTCTTATGAATTTGCGATAGTAAGATGCCAATCCCAGAAATGCTTTCAAATCCTTCAGATTTGTTGGATCTGTGATTCGGCTAATTGCTGAAATTTTCTTGGGGTCCGGTAGAATACCTTCTTCGGAAATAATATAGCCTAGAAACTCAACCTGTTTCTTAAAAAGGTAGACTTCTCGAGATTTACTTTAAGGTTTGCTCTAGTCAGCTGCTTCAGCACTGTTTCCAAATTCTGTAGATGTTGTTCCTCCGTTTCCCCAAGGATGATGATGTCGTCGATGTAAACTTAGCAGATTTTTCCTATAAATGGTTTCAGAACGTCATCGATCGTTCTCTGAAAGATGGCTGGTGCGTTCTTGAGCCCAAATGGTAACCTGGTGAATTCTTACTTGCCATTTGCAGTGGAGAAAGTCTTGGATATATCGCACTCTTTCATCTTAATCTGATGAAATCCTGATGTCAGGTCTAGGGTGGTAAAATACTTTGATTTACCAAAGCTCGCAAGAGTATTTGTGATATCTGGTATCGGATATGTGTCTGAAACGGTTACTGCATTAAGCCTTTTAAAATCAATAACGAGTCGGTACTGTTTTTCGCCAAGGGAATTTGTTTTTTTTTCGGGACGATCCACAGTGGTGAATTATAAGAACTTTTCGAAGGGCGTATTATGCCATCAGCCAACATTTTTGAAATTTGTTTGTCAACTTCGTCCCTTAGATTTACTGAGTAGGGACAATACGATTTGGAGTAGATGGGTTCACATGCTGATGTCTTTATTTCCGCTCTAATATTTGTTTCGACAGTTTCACAGTCACTAATGGGACCGAAAGTTTCAATAAAATTGTCCAGAAGTTTACGAAGTTTTTTCTTCGTTTCACTTTCTAAATGATCACTTTTAACTTCGATATTGTTGACCTGCCGGGATTCTTTTGCCTTGAGCGAAATCTTGATATTCGGTTTGATTATAAGAATATTGTTTTTCCTATCAATCACGGCATCTAGTTGTTTCAAGATGTTATCACCTATTTTGCCGTCGAATGATGTTAACCCAGGAAAAACATAAAAATCCAAGACGGTATTATTACTTGCACATTTGAAAAATTGACCAGATATCTTCCTGGTAATAAGTATCTCCTCTGTGGCGGGTTGAATTTTGAAGGGGGTTGAGATAGTTTTTGCGTTTTGTGAAACTTTGGTCGAAATAAAAATTTTGTTCGCACCCGTGTCGATGAGGAATTTTAAAATATGACCATTTTTAATGGTGTACTCTAAGTATGGTACGCTAGAGAGGCGTCCATCATAAAATTTAGATGATTATCACCATATTCCTCATCATCTTCCTGAGAATGATCATTATAGGGATTATCTATTTCCTTGTGGACCCCGTAACTGTAATCTTCCTCAGAAGGGTGGTCAGACTCCTCTATCTGGTCCTACAGCTCCAGATTATATAGGCGCTGTGATTTCCTCGGGATATTAGAAGACTCATTAGAATGCTTGATTTTATCTGCATTAAATGGTCGGTTTGAGTAATCTATCTGACGAGTTTGAATTGACTTGTCAATATCCATGGGAACCGCTGGTTTAGGATGGTTAAGCCTGGCTGGTGGTTCCTGAAGGATCATTGGGTGCTGAGTCCTGCGCTGAGTATTATACACTTGATTCTTTTCGAGTGTACTTAATCGTGGATTAGCCATAGGAGTCCTGACTCTCACAGGTTTGAAACGAGGATTGAAAATTTGATTTATAGGCGAGAATACTGTATTGTTAAAATTATTGCGTTGGATTGGATTCCTAAAATCAAGATTTTGAAATTCCTGACAGGAGGCATAAGCTTCTGGCAAAGTTTGGGGTCTCTGAATCACGAGCATTCGCGAAAGGTCTCCGTTGAGGCCTCTTATAAAGACATCTAATGCCCTGTTTCGATGATTTTCAGTCAAAACGACAATAGTCTCCTGGGAAAGATTCTCAGTCTTTATTTTATTGATAAGAAGGGAAAGCTGATGATTCACGGATGCATAGAACTCGTCCACGCTTTTCCTTCCTTGGGGCATTGAATGGAGCTGGTGCTCCAAAGTACGAACATCTCGTTTGTCGGCGTAATGTAGCGACAAACATTTCTTGATGCTGGACCAGTCATCATCAAAGATGTTATAAGAAACGAGGGCAGCATCAGCTGACCCTCTAACCTTCTGCCTAATATGGCGAAATATTGCCCTGTAGGTAGGCTTTTGACGCACAATACTGTAATCACCTAAAATAGTTTCGACACCATGGACCCATGAAATATATTGAACAGGGTTCCCGTCAAACACCTATAGATCCCTCACACAATCAGGGAGTTTCATGATATCACTTAAGTCTTGCTCCGTTCTTGGAGCAGGAGCATCTAATCGGACTCGTGCGCCAGAGGATTCTTTCAATTTCTCTCGCTCGATAACGGTAAGCCCTGCTTCCAATTTTTTAGAAAGCTCAATCTGAGCGTTTACCGCCCCAGCCAGTTGTTTAAGGGTATCTTGAATGGCTTCCATTGCCGCGTTTTAATTTGGGGTAGCACAGGCTCAGAATGAGGAATTGCACAATAAGAAAATGGGTTAGGGTAAATATGTTACATATTTCGCACAATACACTTTTTCACTAAATAGTTAGCACACGTTTGAAGATATTTCACATTAATCTTCACAATAAAATATTTGAACAATTAATTTTCGTAGAAAATTTATATAAAAAATTTATATAAAAAAAGATATACAAAAAATGAACAGTTACAGTAGAGGTAAACTTACAATAAGTAATTTATTCTCTGCATATCCGCTTCCGGCTCGGGATCGTCAGTAGTTTTCCTTTTTGGCAAGTGGCAACGAGTATAGTAGGCAAAAATGTATTGAGCAATTGTGCGAAATATATGTAGGTTGATTGGCCATAGGCCAATGTACTTGTTGGACTATGGACGTCGGAAAAATTAGGTGCTGTTACATGCAATTAGTGGTTACAGGCCAATGTACTTCTTGGACTGTGGACTTTAGGAAGAAAGAAAAAGGTGACAAAGAATATGTTAACTTACATGGCTTTTCCCCCCTTTGACGTTGTATTATTAGATTTGATTTCCTACATTTTTTGGGGGGGAAACGCTTAATATTCCAACACTATATAAGTTAGTATTACAATCAAACTTATATTCCATCCAAGTGTAACCTTCTTATGAATTTGTAATTCTTCCAATTTTTTGTATTATTTATGTTGATTTCTATTTTGATTGGATAAACAGTATAATAAAGGCGAAAAAAATGCATTGGTTGGTTAATTAATTTCTTTCATTTGATCGTTCGGTACCGGCAAATCATTTAACGTTGTACTGTTACAAATTTCTTGGGTATATTTTTTGCAAAAATTAGAGTATTTTTTTTTGTGTTTCCGCCAATACTACTTTGATATAATGAAGTTTGTTTAAATTATTGATATTACAAATTTTTATTTTCTCGTCTCATTCTTAGTTTTGCTTTTCAGAATCTGAATTTTGTAAATTTGATCGTAAAAGACATTGTTTACGTTAGTATTTTTGGCTATATTATTGATTTTATTCATGATAGTCTGTTTGTCCTTGTCTCCAAATCATTGCATTGCTGAAAGTTTGCTCATGTCGACTTGTTGATGAATTGTCGACATGTTGATTAATTAGGGAGTTTTTACACTAGTACAAAACTTTCAATAAGGATTTTTGTCATTGAAGCTATCAAATTTTTCTGTCATTTTCGCACTTTTACTTTAACAATAGAAATTGTGGTCATTATTATCAAAATAGGGATCAAAATTTAGCCCAACGCAGGCTAAGATGAAAGTTGATGATATTCGAAAAAATCAATTTTCAAACTTACCTAGAAATTCTTCTCAGAACTATAATTATAATTCATGACAGGATCAAAATAATTTTGTTTCATGGGAGCTAGTTGAAGGTATCTTCGAAATAAACTATACGGCTGAAGAAGAAACATTTTTTTCGAATCTAACCCCCGACTGCTCAACTAAGATTTAAATAACAATTGGCAAAAGGAAATATATCGCCCTCTTTGATACTGAGTCATCTTTCGCAATAGTTGATGACCATGGTGACATACAATAGAGTTGGCTAATGATTTCCACCGAATATTAGTAGAAGAAGAGATGTATAAAACCACATTTGTGACACATCACAAACTTTATGAGTTTGTGAGAGTGCAGTTTGGCCAAAAAAATGCTCCAACGAAATTCAAAACGCTCCTGATGACATCTTAAGGAAATTAAATTGATAAAACAAATGTCGTTTATTTGGATGATGTCTTAATATTCAGCACGTCTTAACAGAAGCACGTGAACGCCATCACTGAAATATTCAAAGTTCGACGAGTGCAATTTCCTGCAAAAACTTATTTTTTGAATCATTACTAAGGAAGGGTTGATACCTAATCCAGATAAAATAAACAACATTGATCAATTTTATAACCAAAAAGTATTTGGAGAATTTAAAGCTTCTTGGAACTGGTGGTCGGTTACTTCCAAAAATTAATTCCGGACTACGACAAAACGACTTAATGTATGACAAAGAAACGCCAAAATACAAGAATGTCAATATAAACGACCTCTATTTCATGGCAACCTTTGAAAAGCAAATGAACCTAATCAAATCACATCCCATCCTATGAGCACCAGTTTGAAAGGTAAAGAAAACCGAGTACCATATTTTTCAAGAAGAGGAAGCTCGTAAGTTGAATGCACCATCAAGTAAATGCAACACGTTTTCCAATTTTGGATTTTTGGCAAATTTTCAAGAAGAAAACGACGACACTGCCATGGCATCTGTTCCGCCGTGGATGAACTTCTCGATCACATTCCTATTGAAGAAGAAATCGTCATCCTGACACAAATCATCCTGACTTATAAAAAAAATGCAAGCTGGAGACAGTTCACAAAAAGCGAATTATTTATAGAATGGAATACAAATTTGAGAATCTCAATGAAGGTACGAAACGTGCCATTACATTCAGGGATCCATGAAAGATTTACCAAATTGCAGAATAAAATCTACTATGCCTAACTATAAGATCTCATCCAAATTGTAATCTATCATTGCAATCTGTATCAAGCAGTAAAATGTGACCACAGACCCATAAAAAGTTGCAGGATTTGGAAACATTTGGCGAGAACCACATAATTCAAATAGACCTCTTTATTATTTTGAAGTATACGTTTCTCACTGTAATTGACAAATTTTCCAAATTCGGGTCAGCATACAATTTCAAAAATTGAAATCTATAGACAATTGTTATTTGTCAACCTTTTTGATTCATGCATTTCGTGTTTATTGTAAAGGATCAGCAGGATCGCCATGTAAAAGACTGCTCGTCGCAGGAGATTTCTCTGTTGCCTTCTTGGTGTTGAACGCCGAACGCCGGATCTTGTATTTATCAAGGGAGATCCGTGATTTAGCGCTGTATAAGTAAAGCGCACTTTTAGTGAGGGAACAGGGTTATATTGGGATACCTACCGGCAAGTGAATTGCCACATGTCTGGCGCAGGATTCAAGATTCAAGCTAGCCGATAGTTTTACTAAGTTTTTGTTTAGCGACTGGTTATGCTATTATTGAGGCGCTTCTAAAGCCAAGTTACGGCTCGAGCGTTTTGCCAAACTACAGCAATAATGAGTTAATTAAAACGAGTCAAAAGTACGCTATGACTATGACTATATTTTCTTTTCAACAATTTCCTTTTATATAATTTTTACAACTTAACATATAATCCCTACTCTAATATTTTATTCTACTTAATACATAATCTCTACTCTAAAACTGGAAGAATTGAATATGGTAAATTCATTCTACCAATCAAAATATCGATCAGCATTTTTCCATATGACCCAAATTAAAATGCAACACTCATAATAGTCCATGAGTAATGAATACTCAGGTTTCTTCACAAAGGGTATACGTACTTTGTGTGTAAGTATGCCGTACATTGCACCTGCCAATGCTAAGCGCCGCTTTGTCTAGTGCGATCGCGATGGGTTAGTATAAACATTCATTCATGTGTCTATTTTTAGTGACAACATGAATTGGACTCTCGTGTGAGTAGATTATGTGTAATGCAAAACGAGTATGCAAAGTGAGCATTACAAGGTGATCGTAAATTATGCATTTGTATATTCTGCGACTGCTCGTTGATTATTGATTTGTGGGTTTAGTTTATAGTAAAATGCTGATTGATTGTGTAGATATCTGTAGATCCACTGGTTGCTGGACGTTGTAAACAAAAGCAATATTTCAATCATAGCACATTTCGTAGATATTTTGTGGGCGTGTGTGGCATGGTACAAATGTACATGTGAGTTCACTACAATATACTTCCATCGTAACTAAATCGGCCTGCCACAAGTCATGCAAACCTTTTCTTTTCTTTGCTTAAAATTTTTTCAAGCAGGCGCATGCAATTCGTTTATAACTTTTCGTATTCTCATTTTGGAATGAACTGAATAAATCCTTTATATTTGTATATCATATGATATCGTTTTAAATCATCAGCATCACTTCTATCGTTTTAAACTTGAATTTGTTTATTTATTTTTTTAAAGTTTTTCAGTATTAATATCAACGCAGATCTTTGTCTTCAAGATTTTTCAATCGTTTAAAATAAAGGACATAATCACTTTTCGTTTTATTGAGTCCTGCACTAGGCAAACCTTGCGGACCATCCTTACCAAGTCTTCCTTACAGAACTGAAAATCCTCGAGAGCCTGATTGTCTCTGCTGGCCTGGAGGGCCTAGATCTAGTCGTTCTTGAGAATCTGGAAGCCCTGGAGGACCATTTAGTCCCTGAATTTCCTGTGAACCACGTTTTTCTCCGCTTTCCATTGAAAATTAACTAAATTTATCAACACCCATTTTTGGATAATTGGTGTGTGATGATTGCTACCGTATACATTCTATTATTTGTTATTCTTTCATTTCTTCAATGAAAGATATAATTTAATTATTGCTGCTGGCTGTGATGTAATAAGTAACCACAATCGACTAACTCAATCATTCGGGTCATCGCAATACATGCAGCCTTTCTGTTTATCTGATGTTTGCATTAAACTATAGTTTGTGTGTTAAGTGTTCGAAGTTTGTCTCAGTCCTCTTTCCTATTTTTTATTTAATGGCTTCAAAACTATTTTCGTATATTGAAAACTTCAATTACCTATCACTAGCGTGATAAGGTCTTTGAGCGTTAGTGTACAGAAGAATACTTTTATAGTTCTCTAAATTTTTGTTGGTATATATAGTTTCATCTGGATACTTCCTAAAAAGCAGTTCGTATAAAATTCGAGTTCTCATGAAAAATTTCTCATTTATAAATAAGTATTTGGTTGCCATCGATTAACAGATTTGAAACTTCATCATCATTAAATACAGCGAATACACTGTCAATTGCAGTCGGTTTATTGACATCTGTATCAAAATATTACATAAAAATCTCTGGAAATTAGTTCTCTCTCATGTATTTCTTATGATGTTCTCGTCCTTCCAAAGTAACAACATATTTGCGAATAGCGTTTATGAAAGAGTTGAATGAGGTTTTGGTGAGGTTAATTTTTCCTTCCAACTTTGATGAGGGTGTTTTAAATTAAACTTCCTTCTCTTTGTTACTATCCTTGTTGTCACTATCCTTTGAGATTCTTTTTCTTTACATTTACCTCGAACTGCTTCAGGTTCTTTTTTAATTTCTGTTTTTGTGTCATTATTAAAAAGTTAGCTCTCTTAACAAATGCGTTGAGAGGTTTCATGATTGGCTTAAATGTTTCCTCCAACTGAACTCTATTCCAGATTTGATAGCTTTCAGGTGTTGATACTTTTTCCCAATCGAATTGGTTGTCATCACAATATCACTGAGTAACTATTTATCAAACATTGTTTATGAGGACAAAAGCAGCAACCGTTCAAAAAGTTTCAATGGGTTCTAAGTTGATTCTTAAATGATTTTTGTTTAACCTAAATCGATTTATGTCTTTTCCGAATTGTTTGAATTATCCTTCCTGTTGCCTTACTCAAACCGTATTGAATTGATATCAAACTGTATTGAACTAATATCGAGCTACATTTAACTGCTTTGAACTGTTAAGCTGATACCCCGAGCTGGTATTGAATTGCTATTTACGTGATACTGAACTGCTTTTAAGGTACTATTACACTTCTCAAGGCCAAAAAACCGATAATTTTCAAGAATTTTTTTCAGAGCTCTTTTATATCAATATAAATCTTTTTACATAACATTATTTACATCGTCAAATATCTCAAAACATTTTTTTTATTCTCATTTTTATTTTGTATCTTGCTCACAGATGGCGTCAAAGTCGAGTCCAAAAAAGACTGCCTTCCTGTACAGGGATTATCTCATTATTGGGACATCTGAAACAAAAAAAAATCAAAAAGAGTTTTGAAGATTTAATGATCTCATAAAGCAATTCACCTCCGATAGTGAAAAATCGGCAAAAAGAAAAAATGGCGGCTGCCTTTTTCGCCCCAATTTTCGTTCACTAAAAATCCATTTTTTTGTTTTTTGGCCTAATTGAATTGCTCTGTGAGAACGTTTGACAAATAACTGTGCAAAATTTCATCAAAATCGGTTAAATAGTTTTGAGGATAATCCCTGCACCGTTTGAAAAAAGGTCGTTTCGACCGCGTTCTAAGTTTTTTTTGCATTTAATCTTAGATAATTTCCGAAAAATCGGATTTTATCACTTACTGCTTTATCAATAACTACTTTCGTACACGACTAGATAGACGCTGAGTATGAAGGAGAAAGTTGACAATACACATAAATTAAGAAAGAAACCGGTATTTTGGAGAAGGAATTATATTTGTAGAAGGGATATAACAGCTGTGCGCTCGTCAGCTGCGAAAGAGCGTGTACAAAGAGGCGTAGACGCGCATCGCTTAAAACTGCTATAAAAAAAATTTATATTAATAACTATATTAATATACTATTTTAGGAGGTGACTTTTGAACGTGTAAGTAAGCGAAAATGTGTAGTGTATTCCTAGTTCCAAACCTGGAACTAGCCAATACACAACTAATATCTCACATAAGCTTTTGTGACAACCTACACAAATTTTAGTAAGCTCTCTATTAAGCACGTACTAGAACCTGCATCGACATATCAATCTAAATTTAACGTGAGAAACTCTAAGTAGGGCATTGAACCCAGAATAAGCAAAAGTACAACTTATGCGACGTTAATTGGGTCAATGCAATGCAATCAATATTGCAAGCAACGAATTCCGTGAGAATCAATTTGAATCGCGTTCGATTGGTTAGGGTAAATAGATTTAAGACTAGAGTAGGGATTTTTAAATAATAAGCAATTTCAAATGTACATAGCAGTAAGTGAAATTTGGAAATAAAAGAACGGACTGGGCTGAGGCTCGGAACATTAGTTAACTCCTAACGGAACAAGCTAGTTGTCAGTTACTTAATAACGTTGCCTTCTATCCGGCAACGAGTCCACCTTTAAAAATTGGCAGACAGCGAATTGCCTCATATTTCGGCAATTCTTACTTAGAAATATCGGCTGCCTGTCTACTCGGATTGCACCAAATATGTGGCAACCCAAGGGATGCCTGTAGGTAACATCAATTCTGACCCATTCTTTTCTTTGTTGACAAACTTCTATCCTAGAAAAGTGAAGACCATCATTCTAGAAGAATATAAGCGAAGACGCAGCCGTGAATCGAGTTCGCAAAGCAACCATGCGAACAACCAGCATAAAGGACCACGAGTAACTTTATATGGCGATCCTGCGACCCAAAAACCTGCGACTCACGAACCTGCGACCCACGAACCTGCGACCCACGATCCTGCAGCCCAAGATTTAGAAGAAGGTAAAATTACTGAAATCCGGTAAGACGAAGAATTGCATAGAGTGTTTGAAAGATGTCTCATCCTCAACGCAAAATTTAGTAGGACAGAAGAACTACGAGAAAGACGTGAAGAATACGTGCCTATGCCGGTATCCCAGGCACCCAAATACAATCCGACACCTCTACCCAGACCACGTACAAGACACATTCGAAAATTTAAAATAAAAACAACCCGAAAATCTTCCAAAAATAGTCAAATTAAAGCGAAGGCAACGAGGAGGAAAAACTTTTAATCAACGACGCGAAAAGGCGATATTACATCGACTAATATCTATATCGGCGGGAGAAAATAAAATAAATTTCACCAATAGGTTAAATAGCCTTAAAAATAAATAACTTAAATATAAACTCTCCCAGTATACAATTTAAACACCAAATTATAAAAATACAAAAAAAGTGGGATAATAAATAATTGAAATTAAATAAATAAATGTAAAATGGGCAATACTTGTAGTAGGGTAATGTGGGGTGATTTGTCACACGGGGTGATACGTCACATTTCCTGTATCACTGTAAATCTGGCAGCAACAGACCTGTGAAATACAAAGAATGATTGGTTTTTCGTGTATGCTCATTTCTGTATAGACATCGACCCGTTTACACGCATTATTTTGTGCGCTCCGCAATTTTTCGATTTTCCGATTTTTGAACGTTTTGTTTGAGTTTACTTAAAACTGAGTAATTAATATTTTTTGCGTGACTAGATAAAGGTGAATACATTCAAAATGTTTGTTTTTCATTTCTCCTTCGAAACGAGAAAAGATTTTACGTGGATTCGCATTTGCTTTGATGACGCATAGTTTTTGATCCTAAATGGCATCTTGGGGTGATTCGTCATAAAATGTGTGGGGTGATTAGTCACATGGAATAAAGCTTACTGTGGCGCTAGTTTGTGGAATTTGAGTGCATCTGTTCGTTGATTTCACAATAAAGTGTTTTTTTTTTTATTTTAGTCATAATGCCACGAAAGTACATAAGAAAAACCGCTGTAACGCCCAGAAATGTCCTGGAATTAGTTGAAGCTATCAAATCAGTCAAAAAAGATGGTCAATTGGTGCATGTTGTCGCTGCTAGTCGGAGAATGCATGCAAAGACATTGTATCGTCATCTGACAAGGATTGATAAACATTTTTCTGACTTTTCCAGTGTGACTGATGAGCAATTGGTGGAATTTTTGAATTTGGTTTCGGCTGATGGTATCACATCATCAGCATCACAAACCGAAGAAGATTTTTGCATTATTTGTTTGCGGCCCATGCCGAAAAAACTCACCAAATTCAATTCGATAAAATGCATGGAGTGCGAACGTGAAGTGCATCTTAAATGTGCCAACATGACCCAAAGTTTTTGGATTTGTTCTATGTGTGACCTGGATTCGGATTAATTGAAGCTTTTTCTGTCATTTCTCATTATTGAATAAACATTTAGCATCATTTAAATTGAAATTTCATTCGAATCTGATGTTTCCTCCTTTTGTGACACATCACCCCGTCTTGTGACAAATCACCCCACATTTGACAAACTTTTTCAAACTCAAAAATGAACATTTTCTTACAAGATAAGCAACAATCTAATCATGCCAAAAGATGCGCCTCGTCTCAAACTTTACGGATGTGCAAAAAAATACCAGACTAAAGTTCTTTTCAATACATTTATAGGCCAAACACCAAAACGTGTGACAAATCACCCCACAATGCCTTACTAATTCTAGTATACTTATAGAATATAAACAAACCATAAGTACCACGGTCGTATTTTCGATAATCTTGATATTTTTATATCTATACAACAGCAAGCAAAAGAAATATGCTAGGAAAATCGTTGACAGAAACATTCTAGCGAACAGGGTCAATGTTTAATTTATCGAATATAAAGACAGTTCACAGATGCCTGCAAACAAAATAAAATTACTATTTTACTACTTTACTATTACTACTAATTACTATTTCCTCAAAATTGAAAAAAACTAAGACCTACATGGTCAAAACTCTGAAAGAAAAATTAGAAGCAGTAATAGAAATTCAAAATGAATGTATTAATCTATTCAGCCAAATAAGAGAAGGCACAGAACTTGATCTCAAATCAACTATATTCAATGTTTGCAAGGTACTAATTTCAGCATTAACTGAACGATTAAACGCTGAATATATCGCAGTAAAAATAGAAGACGAAATAACCTATACTGCAATGGCAGACTTTAACATTGAGACGGCCATCAAAACAATACCGAATTTTGACGGTAAATTTTCTGAGCTAGAGACTTTTCTAATAGTAGTGAAACTCATCGGTAAAAGACTTTCACCAGAAGGAAAAACAGAACTATTAAACTTTGTCTTACATGTGAAACTTAGCCCTAATGTTAGGACATCGTTGAACACCACAGACATTTCAGACTTGGACAATTTTGAAACTGAACTGAGACTAAAATACCAAAACCCAAAAACTATTCCGCAAATACACACGCAACTATCTACGGTCACACAAAAACGACTACCCATTTCTGTTTACAAAGACAAAATATTGACTTTAGTCAATGAGCTTAATCAGCTTCAGATAAGTGAACTAGGTCCGAACCCAATCCAGGCTGCAAAACAAGCCAAACAAAGCGTAAACGACACATACGCATTAACAGTGTTCAAAAACGGTCTGAACGACCAGATAAGGGAGACCATATTCGCTGCGAGACCTAAAAATTTAGGAGAAGCAATTTCTCTTGCCACATAAGTTGAGAGTACCGAAACGCAGCAAAATAGTGTTTTACATATACACAGATTTAAAAGGTATCAAAACAATAGAAATACAAACCATACAAGCAGAAATAATTATAACACCCAAAATATCAGACATAGTCCACGTGATCACTTTCAAAATAATCAATATGTAAATAATCGAAATTTCGACGGTAATAGACCCGCCAATGACCAATATTTCAACAATAGAAATTTTACCCGCGCTAGAAATTTCCAAACGAATAGAAATTTTAACAACTCTAGAAATGGAAATGACCGCACTAATAGAAATTATTCGTATAATAATAACACTAGGAGAATTCGCGTAATATCGGACCAGGGAAACTCGACAGCTTCCCGAGAGGAATTAGGCAACCTCCCGGAAAAATAAAGGTAAACAAAGCCAAGAATAATATTAAAAAACAAAACTAATAAAATATATAGGATAACGGGTATTAGCACTAATTACGTAAACATTTATAATAAAAATGAGAATAGACACCTGAAGCTACTAGTAGATACAGGTGCAGACATATCAATATTAAAAAGTAATAGTTTAATTCGCAAAAATATCGATATTCAGCCCGAAAATAAATGTAAACTCACGGGCATAACAGAAGAGACCACAATGTATCTGGGAACAACCCTACAACAATTCATCATCGAGAATGAGATGATAACAAATACTTTTCACATAATAGATGAGGACTTTCCAATTGAAACTGATGGTATATTAGGAAGAGATATACTCAGTAAATATATGTGCAAGACAGATTTCGAGTCTTATACTATTACCTTTTGCAAGATGTTACAATACCGATTTACACAAGAAAAATCAATATGGCACATGTTGTCATCCCGGCTAGAACTGAAGCCATGATACCAATTGAAATCGACAGATCCGAAGACAGCATCATTCTTAACAATGAAATCCAAAATGGAGTATTTTTAGGTAACTGCATTATCCCATCAAAAGGTGTATGCCACATTAAAGTGCTTAACACTAACGACCACGGCATAACACTAACAAATTTTAATTTAGAAGTAGAACCTTTGAAAAATTACAACATTTTGAAAACAAAAGAAACTTTCGACAACAAACGTTTAAACCGGTTGCTAGACGTCATAAGTACAAATAGCTTAGATGAACAAGCAAACACGAGCTTGCTAGATATTATTAAACAATATCAAGATGTTTTTCACCTTGAAGGGGAACAACTAAGTAAGAATAACTTTAACAAGCAAAGGCTCAATACCACTGACGATACACCGGTATACATAAAGAATTACCGATTACCGCAAACACAAAACGAGGAAATACAAAAACAAGTCCAGGAGTTGGAGGATTACAATATAGTAGAACCTTCTATAAGCCCATACAACTCACCATTGCTAGTCTTACCAAAGAAAAGTTCTGACGGTACTAAGAAATGGAGACTTGTTGTTGACTTCAGAAAGTTGAACGACAAGATAGTCAATGACAAATTCCCATTGACAAGGTTGGAAGATGTGCTCGACAAACTAGGTAGAGCCAAATACTCATCCACCTTAGATATGACGAGTTCCTTCCACCAAATTGAACGAGAGAAAGACTCCAGACCATTGACAGCATTTTCCACTAGCAACGGACACTATCAGTTTAAAAGGTTACCATTTGGACTTAAAATATCCTCAAACAGTTTTCAAAGAATGCTCACCATCGCACTAACTGTTTTATGTGATTCAGCTTTTCTTTATGTCGACGACATTTTGGTCTTTGTATGTAGCATCAAACAGCATAATGAGAATCTATCAAAGCGCTACAAAAATTACGCAGATACAACCTCAAACTGAATGCAAAAAAGTGCAAATTCCTAAAATCAGAAGTCGTATATTTAGGACATTTGATTACAGCAGACGGTGTACGAACTGACCCTGCTAAACACGAGGTGATAAAAAACTACCCAATCCCTAAAAATTCAGATGACGTTAGAAGATTCGTAGCATTTTGCAACTATTACCGGCGTTTCATCCCAAATTTTGCAGAAACGGCAAAGAGTTTGAACTCTTTATTGAAGAAAAAATCACCGTTTATTTTGGAAGAAGAACAGCAAAAAACATACGATCTACTAAAACAAAAATTAATCTCACCACCAATACTCGAATACCCAGATTTTGAGAAACCTTGCATTTGGACTACTGATGCATTAAATTTTGCACTAGGTGTGATTCTGTCACAAGGAGAGATCGGTTCTGATTAACCAATTTCATACGCCAGTAAATCGTTGAACAAACATGAACTGAACAAACCAATCATTGAAAAGGAGCTTTTGGCGATACACAGGGGTATAAATTTCTTCAGACCATATTTGTATGGACGAAAGTTTACAGTAGTATCAGACCATTGGCCTTTAGTATCGTTGTTCACACACAAAAACCCAACCTCGAAGTTGACAAGAATCAGATTAGACTTATCGGATTATAATTTTGAAATAGTGTATAAAAAAGGTAACATAAACACAAATGCAGACGCATTGTCAAGAATACAAATAGACTCAGAAATCCTAAAATCTATAATACCTCCAACCAACGACGAAAGTATCAGTAAAAAATTAATGGCGATAAGAAGAAGCAAAGCGATAAAACAGCAAAATAATAAAAGTACTAAAATCGATAACGACAACGACAACCGAAAACAAGAGACTGATCACCTCTATGCATTCGATTGTACATCGCTTTCCGATATAACAGGGGTATTAAAACTAAAATTTAATATGTTGCGCAACAATGAACAAAATATAATAATCTCAAAAGAGAAAGATGATTTAATGGTCCACTGATCATAATATTTTTGTGCGTAAGCTGAAGAGCTATGGCTTTCAAGGGTCTTTACTCAGATGGTTCTCTTCCTATCTGATTAACCATGAATGCATTGTCTCCTTCTGCAATCATACATCCGCTCCTTTCTATCCATCATCAGGTGTTCCGCAAGGCTCTATCTTGGGTCCTCTTTTTTTTACTTTTTGTCAACGATTTGTCTCAATTCATCCAGTCACCCTGCCTCCTGTACGCTGACGACTTTAAAGTCTTTAGGACAATCAACTCCATTATCGATTGTCAAGCTCTTGACCAGGATCTATGTGCGTTTCAATCCTGGTGTGACCTCAATAATCTAACGATTAATGTTGAAAAATATCATAAACTTACCTTTTCCCTCAAATTCAACACTATTGTTTTTCCTTATTCCTTACACAGCTGTACTCTCGTTGCAGTCGATCATTTCTGTGATCTAGGTGTCATATTCGATCGCAAACTAAAATTTGATCATCATATTGCCAATATCGTGCTTAAAGCCTCAAAGCTTTGTGGACTCTTACTAAAAAATTCCACTGCATTTCGGAGACCCGAAACTAGTATAAAACGTTTTAATTCTCTCGTACGTAACTTGGTCGAATACTGCTCCCCGATCTGGTCTCCACACAGCAAATGTGATGCAAACTTGATCGAATCTATTCAGCGTAAGTTTCCCACACTCTATTTTACAAATTCAATATTCCCTATGCTCCTTACGATGTTCTTCGCAAACATTTCAACCTTGCCACTTTACAACAACGTAGAATATATTTAGACGAATCTTTCCTTTGCAAGCTTTTTTTGAATATCCTCGACACTCCTCTCTGCAATGAACTTCGCTTTCGTCTCTCTTCTCACCCTTCTAGGAACCTTACAATCTTCGCCCCTCCCTTCACCACGTCTAACCTATATTATAATTCTCCCTTGACTCGCTTACAACGAAATCATGACCTTATGCAGTTTGGTTCCTTCGGTTACTCTTTAAATACTTATAAGATCAAACTAAGAAATCTTATATTTTCCTCTTACTTGCAGTTCTCAAATTTTCTAATTCATTCACGACTGTTCTTTATTCTTATTTACTATACTTATTTCATTAATTAAATCATTTACTCTTTAGTGTTATCTTAGCCTTAGTTAAGTTTATCGCTACTATGTAATTGGAACTCTTCTGTTCAGTAGCTTTGTCAACAATAAACAATAAACACTTTAGTGATAAAGCTCGCGATAAGCAAAGTGTGAAAATTCGCGATAACCTTAACGATAAATCTAACACGAAACTAGTTTCTGTATTGAGAAAGTTAATGAATTATTCGCAGAACAGTAATATAAATGAGCTAGCTCTATCCAACGAAGATATGATATTTAGGTACGTACCCAAGGAAGAATTTAAGAAACTTTATAATAAGTTGCAACGAAAAATGATATATAAACCCCCTAAAAGAATAGATAACATCGCTGAACAGAACAATCTTATTAGAGAATTCCACGAATCATGACATGGTGGACATACAGGAATACGCAGAACACTTCTTAAATTAGAACAAAACAACTGTTCGAAGGACATGAGTAGGATGATAAAGCATTACATTAACAAGTGCGATAAATGCAAATTCAATAAAATAACTAAGCACACAGAGGATAGAATGATTAAAACTGATACACCCTCTACTAGTTTTGAAATAGTGACTGCGGACACCATTGGTCCCTTAAGACTTTAAAATAACTATCGATACATACTAACCATACAATGCGAATTAACTAAATATATCACAGCTATACCCATAGAAAATAAGGAAGCTAAGACAGTAGCAAAGGCCTTAGTAAACAATTTTATATTACAATACGGTCATTTCATTATTTTAAAAACCGATTTAGGGACAGAATTTAACAATAATCCTCTAAAGAACATTTGCGAACTGTTACAAATTAAACAAATCTTTTCAACTTCGTACCACCAAGAGACGTTAGGTTTAGTAGAAAGAAACCACCGTGTCCTCAATAAATACCTGTTGGCATTCGTTGATGACAATAACTGGGACGAATGGATACCATATTATAATTCTCGTATAATACAACTCCACACGTGGACACTAACTACACACCATACGAACTAGTTTTCGGAAAACTCTCACACTTACCGACCGACACTTTCGAAAACACAGACAAAATTTATGACGTAGAAAACTATGCGAATGAGTTGAAACTGCGATTAGAGATTTCTTCAGTAAAAGCAAAAAGCATTATAGTAAAAACTAAATTAGCTAGAAGCAATAAAGAAGTATATACGAAACCTATTAAGCTAGATATTGGTGATCTGATACTAATAGCAGCTGAAAACCGTAAAAAAACACCAGAAACCATACAAAGGCCCATATATAGTAAAAGATATAAATAATGTAAATACACTAGTAGAAATAGAAAATAAAGAGAAATGGATACATAATAATAGACTTAAATTACACAAAAAACTTGTACAAACAAACTAAATACATTTCTATATACCATTACAATGTGTAAACTATTATAATTACACAGCATATATAATATAAAAAATAATATAATATTGTAACAAGAATGAGCATAACTGTAAAACAATATACCACAACCAATGCCTGTACGTAACATCAATTCTGACCCATTCCTTTCTTTGTTGACAAACTTCTATCCTAGAAGAGCGAAGACCATCACTCTAGAAGAATATAGGCGAACAACCAGCATAAAGGACCACGAGTAACTTTAAATGGCAATCCAGAATCATTATAAATGTAAAAAAAATCAATTTTTTTAAATTTGAGAAGTGTAAAAGAACCTTGAGCAGCTATTCAACTGTTTTTAAACTGCTTTAAACTGTTGTGCACTGTCAAACCGCTTTTGGACTGTCTGAAACTGCTTTAAGCAGATCTAATTCATTTATAAACTGGTATGTTTTGCTTTTATATTATAATGAATATGTCGAATCCCTTTCAATTTTGATCCTTGTCTAGCGGACTATCTTTATCAACTTCGAAGAAGCTTACAGTTTTTTTTTCTTAAACTACTTCCACCGCTTGTTGTCCGCCGTCTTTTTGAACTTACCTCCACTCCTCCTATTGACCGAGTTCTTCTTGCATCTTGTGCTGGTCGATGTCGTGGGTGTTGGGTTGAGTGGAGTCGCTCGTTTTGGAACTTCGCACCGTAAGGAAAAGAGGATCGACAGCTAACACGCACTCGTCTTCGAGCTTCGCACCGTAAAATCCAAGAGGATGGGCAGCTATCACGCACTCGTCTTCGAGCTTCGCACCGTAAAACCAAAGAGGATCGACAGCCAGAACGCACTCGTCAAGCTTCGCACCGTAAAGCGAAAGAGGATCGACAGCCAAAACGCACTCGTCGAGCTTCGCACCGTAAAAGACCCCGTCCAAGCTCCCGCAATCCTATTTATTGGGAACTCCAATTCCGTTGCCCCATCGCCAGTCAACGTCCACGAGTCTGTTGACCTCATCAAAGCTTAGCTTGGTACCGATTTTCGGGCGACGCACACCAGCTGGCGATCGAAGCTTCGTGGGTTTGTCAGAGCGTTGCACCTCAGAGCGCGGTGAAATACTCGTGGCAGTCGTTAACCATGGTGAATTGCAAGTGCCAATGGTTGTGGGTACCATTGGCGCAAAGGGGATTCTATTGGGCGCATTGTAAACCAGGCGGAGCCTGGATTTGAATCTGTTGCGGCAATTGGGTGAGCGTTTTATGTTGTTGTGGTTGGTGACAACTTATCTGCAGGGTCTGTGACGTTGACTGTGATGCATTTGCTGTTGATCATTTTCTATAAAAACTTATTATCTACTTAGCTATCTAATCCAGTATCCTTAATATACGTGCATCTCCCCTATATTTATATAATTCAAACTTCTAGCCTAAATTGACCTACTCCTTACAATATAATTCATTAAAAACAATCTAGCTCATAAGTATCAATATAATTCAATAATAACACTATAATTCATTATTGGCTTCATTGCGTGAAGTGGCGAACGTAACATTATCAATTCGTTCAAGGACAGGTCAGACCCCCATTTTGCCCTTCTGGGTTGTCGGTCAACCACGTTGCGTGGCAAACGTAAAATTGACGTTAGAAGATTCGTAGCATTTTGCAACTATTACCGGCGTTTCATCCCAAATTTTGCAGAAACGGCAAAGAGTTTGAACTCTTTATTGAAGAAAAAATCACCGTTTATTTTGGAAGAAGAACAGCAAAAAACATACGATCTACTAAAACAAAAATTAATCTCACCACCAATACTCGAATACCCAGATTTTGAGAAACCTTGCATTTGGACTACTGATGCATTAAATTTTGCACTAGGTGTGATTCTGTCACAAGGAGAGATCGGTTCTGATTAACCAATTTCATACGCCAGTAAATCGTTGAACAAACATGAACTGAACAAACCAATCATTGAAAAGGAACTTTTGGCGATACACAGGGGTATAAATTTCTTCAGACCATATTTGTATGGACGAAAGTTTACAGTAGTATCAGACCATTGGCCTTTAGTATCGTTGTTCACACACAAAAACCCAACCTCGAAGTTGACAAGAATCAGATTAGACTTATCGGATTATAATTTTGAAATAGTGTATAAAAAAGGTAACATAAACACAAATGCAGACGCATTGTCAAGAATACAAATAGACTCAGAAATCCTAAAATCTATAATACCTCCAACCAACGACGAAAGTATCAGTAAAAAATTAATGGCGATAAGAAGAAGCAAAGCGATAAAACAGCAAAATAATAAAAGTACTAAAATCGATAACGACAACGACAACCGAAAACAAGAGACTGATCACCTCTATGCATTCGATTGTACATCGCTTTCCGATATAACAGGGGTATTAAAACTAAAATTTAATATGTTGCGCAACAATGAACAAAATATAATAATCTCAAAAGAGAAAGATGATTTAATGGTCCACTGATCATAATATTTTTGTGCGTAAGCTGAAGAGCTATGGCTTTCAAGGGTCTTTACTCAGATGGTTCTCTTCCTATCTGATTAACCATGAATGCATTGTCTCCTTCTGCAATCATACATCCGCTCCTTTCTATCCATCATCAGGTGTTCCGCAAGGCTCTATCTTGGGTCCTCTTTTTTTTACTTTTTGTCAACGATTTGTCTCAATTCATCCAGTCACCCTGCCTCCTGTACGCTGACGACTTTAAAGTCTTTAGGACAATCAACTCCATTATCGATTGTCAAGCTCTTGACCAGGATCTTTGTGCGTTTCAATCCTGGTGTGACCTCAATAATCTAACGATTAATGTTGAAAAATATCATAAACTTACCTTTTCCCTCAAATTCAACACTATTGTTTTTCCTTATTCCTTACACAGCTGTACTCTCGTTGCAGTCGATCATTTCTGTGATCTAGGTGTCATATTCGATCGCAAACTAAAATTTGATCATCATATTGCCAATATCGTGCTTAAAGCCTCAAAGCTTTGTGGACTCTTACTAAGAAATTCCACTGCATTTCGGAGACCCGAAACTAGTATAAAACTTTTTAATTCTCTCGTACGTAACTTGGTCGAATACTGCTCCCCGATCTGGTCTCCACACAGCAAATGTGATGCAAACTTGATCGAATCTATTCAGCGTAAGTTTCCCACACTCTATTTTACAAATTCAATATTCCCTATGCTCCTTACGATGTTCTTCGCAAACATTTCAACCTTGCCACTTTACAACAACGTAGAATATATTTAGACGAATCTTTCCTTTGCAAGCTTTTTTTGAATATCCTCGACACTCCTCTCTGCAATGAACTTCGCTTTCGTCTCTCTTCTCACCCTTCTAGGAACCTTACAATCTTCGCCCCTCCCTTCACCACGTCTAACCTATATTATAATTCTCCCTTGACTCGCTTACAACGAAATCATGACCTTATGCAGTTTGGTTCCTTCGGTTACTCTTTAAATACTTATAAGATCAAACTAAGAAATCTTATATTTTCCTCTTACTTGCAGTTCTCAAATTTTCTAATTCATTCACGACTGTTCTTTATTCTTATTTACTATACTTATTTCATTAATTAAATCATTTACTCTTTAGTGTTATCTTAGCCTTAGTTAAGTTTATCGCTACTATGTAATTGGAACTCTTCTGTTCAGTAGCTTTGTCAACAATAAACAATAAACACTTTAGTGATAAAGCTCGCGATAAGCAAAGTGTGAAAATTCGCGATAACCTTAACGATAAATCTAACACGAAACTAGTTTCTGTATTGAGAAAGTTAATGAATTATTCGCAGAACAGTAATATAAATGAGCTAGCTCTATCCAACGAAGATATGATATTTAGGTACGTACCCAAGGAAGAATTTAAGAAACTTTATAATAAGTTGCAACGAAAAATGATATATAAACCCCCTAAAAGAATAGATAACATCGCTGAACAGAACAATCTTATTAGAGAATTCCACGAATCATGACATGGTGGACATACAGGAATACGCAGAACACTTCTTAAATTAAAACAAAACAACTGTTCGAAGGACATGAGTAGGATGATAAAGCATTACATTAACAAGTGCGATAAATGCAAATTCAATAAAATAACTAAGCACACAGAGGATAGAATGATTAAAACTGATACACCCTCTACTAGTTTTGAAATAGTGACTGCGGACACCATTGGTCCCTTAAGACTTTAAAATAACTATCGATACATACTAACCATACAATGCGAATTAACTAAATATATCACAGCTATACCCATAGAAAATAAGGAAGCTAAGACAGTAGCAAAGGCCTTAGTAAACAATTTTATATTACAATACGGTCATTTCATTATTTTAAAAACCGATTTAGGGACAGAATTTAACAATAATCCTCTAAAGAACATTTGCGAACTGTTACAAATTAAACAAATCTTTTCAACTTCGTACCACCAAGAGACGTTAGGTTTAGTAGAAAGAAACCACCGTGTCCTCAATAAATACCTGTTGGCATTCGTTGATGACAATAACTGGGACGAATGGATACCATATTATAATTCTCGTATAATACAACCCCACACGTGGACACTAACTACACACCATACGAACTAGTTTTCGGAAAACTCTCACACTTACCGACCGACACTTTCGAAAACACAGACAAAATTTATGACGTAGAAAACTATGCGAATGAGTTGAAACTGCGATTAGAGATTTCTTCAGTAAAAGCAAAAAGCATTATAGTAAAAACTAAATTAGCTAGAAGCAATAAAGAAGTATATACGAAACCTATTAAGCTAGATATTGGTGATCTGATACTAATAGCAGCTGAAAACCGTAAAAAAACACCAGAAACCATACAAAGGCCCATATATAGTAAAAGATATAAATAATGTAAATACACTAGTAGAAATAGAAAATAAAGAGAAATGGATACATAATAATAGACTTAAATTACACAAAAAACTTGTACAAACAAACTAAATACATTTCTATATACCATTACAATGTGTAAACTATTATAATTACACAGCATATATAATATAAAAAATAATATAATATTGTAACAAGAATGAGCATAACTGTAAAACAATATACCACAACCAATGCCTGTACGTAACATCAATTCTGACCCATTCCTTTCTTTGTTGACAAACTTCTATCCTAGAAGAGCGAAGACCATCACTCTAGAAGAATATAGGCGAACAACCAGCATAAAGGACCACGAGTAACTTTAAATGGCAATCCAGAATCATTATAAATGTAAAAAAAATCAATTTTTTTAAATTTGAGAAGTGTAAAAGAACCTTGAGCAGCTATTCAACTGTTTTTAAACTGCTTTAAACTGTTGTGCACTGTCAAACCGCTTTTGGACTGTCTGAAACTGCTTTAAGCAGATCTAATTCATTTATAAACTGGTATGTTTTGCTTTTATATTATAATGAATATGTCGAATCCCTTTCAATTTTGATCCTTGTCTAGCGGACTATCTTTATCAACTTCGAAGAAGCTTACAGTTTTTTTTCTTAAACTACTTCCACCGCTTGTTGTCCGCCGTCTTTTTGAACTTACCTCCACTCCTCCTATTGACCGAGTTCTTCTTGCATCTTGTGCTGGTCGATGTCGTGGGTGTTGGGTTGAGTGGAGTCGCTCGTTTTGGAACTTCGCACCGTAAGGAAAAGAGGATCGACAGCTAACACGCACTCGTCTTCGAGCTTCGCACCGTAAAATCCAAGAGGATGGGCAGCTATCACGCACTCGTCTTCGAGCTTCGCACCGTAAAACCAAAGAGGATCGACAGCCAGAACGCACTCGTCAAGCTTCGCACCGTAAAGCGAAAGAGGATCGACAGCCAAAACGCACTCGTCGAGCTTCGCACCGTAAAAGACCCCGTCCAAGCTCCCGCAATCCTATTTATTGGGAACTCCAATTCCGTTGCCCCATCGCCAGTCAACGTCCACGAGTCTGTTGACCTCATCAAAGCTTAGCTTGGTACCGATTTTTGGGCGACGCACACCAGCTGGCGATCGAAGCTTCGTGGGTTTGTCAGAGCGTTGCACCTCAGAGCGCGGTGAAATACTCGTGGCAGTCGTTAACCATGGTGAATTGCAAGTGCCAATGGTTGTGGGTACCATTGGCGCAAAGGGGATTCTATTGGGCGCATTGTAAACCAGGCGGAGCCTGGATTTGAATCTGTTGCGGCAATTGGGTGAGCGTTTTATGTTGTTGTGGTTAGTGACAACTTATCTGCAGGGTCTGTGACGTTGACTGTGATGCATTTGCTGTTGATCATTTTCTATAAAAACTTATTATCTACTTAGCTATCTAATCCAGTATCCTTAATATACGTGCATCTCCCCTATATTTATATAATTCAAACTTCTAGCCTAAATTGACCTACTCCTTACAATATAATTCATTAAAAACAATCTAGCTCATAAGTATCAATATAATTCAATAATAACACTATAATTCATTATTGGCTTCATTGCGTGAAGTGGCGAACGTAACATTATCAATTCGTTCAAGGACAGGTCAGACCCCCATTTTGCCCTTCTGGGTTGTCGGTCAACCACGTTGCGTGGCAAACGTAAAATTGACGTTAGAAGATTCGTAGCATTTTGCAACTATTACCGGCGTTTCATCCCAAATTTTGCAGAAACGGCAAAGAGTTTGAACTCTTTATTGAAGAAAAAATCACCGTTTATTTTGGAAGAAGAACAGCAAAAAACATACGATCTACTAAAACAAAAATTAATCTCACCACCAATACTCGAATACCCAGATTTTGAGAAACCTTGCATTTGGACTACTGATGCATTAAATTTTGCACTAGGTGTGATTCTGTCACAAGGAGAGATCGGTTCTGATTAACCAATTTCATACGCCAGTAAATCGTTGAACAAACATGAACTGAACAAACCAATCATTGAAAAGGAACTTTTGGCGATACACAGGGGTATAAATTTCTTCAGACCATATTTGTATGGACGAAAGTTTACAGTAGTATCAGACCATTGGCCTTTAGTATCGTTGTTCACACACAAAAACCCAACCTCGAAGTTGACAAGAATCAGATTAGACTTATCGGATTATAATTTTGAAATAGTGTATAAAAAAGGTAACATAAACACAAATGCAGACGCATTGTCAAGAATACAAATAGACTCAGAAATCCTAAAATCTATAATACCTCCAACCAACGACGAAAGTATCAGTAAAAAATTAATGGCGATAAGAAGAAGCAAAGCGATAAAACAGCAAAATAATAAAAGTACTAAAATCGATAACGACAACGACAACCGAAAACAAGAGACTGATCACCTCTATGCATTCGATTGTACATCGCTTTCCGATATAACAGGGGTATTAAAACTAAAATTTAATATGTTGCGCAACAATGAACAAAATATAATAATCTCAAAAGAGAAAGATGATTTAATGGTCCACTGATCATAATATTTTTGTGCGTAAGCTGAAGAGCTATGGCTTTCAAGGGTCTTTACTCAGATGGTTCTCTTCCTATCTGATTAACCATGAATGCATTGTCTCCTTCTGCAATCATACATCCGCTCCTTTCTATCCATCATCAGGTGTTCCGCAAGGCTCTATCTTGGGTCCTCTTTTTTTTACTTTTTGTCAACGATTTGTCTCAATTCATCCAGTCACCCTGCCTCCTGTACGCTGACGACTTTAAAGTCTTTAGGACAATCAACTCCATTATCGATTGTCAAGCTCTTGACCAGGATCTATGTGCGTTTCAATCCTGGTGTGACCTCAATAATCTAACGATTAATGTTGAAAAATATCATAAACTTACCTTTTCCCTCAAATTCAACACTATTGTTTTTCCTTATTCCTTACACAGCTGTACTCTCGTTGCAGTCGATCATTTCTGTGATCTAGGTGTCATATTCGATCGCAAACTAAAATTTGATCATCATATTGCCAATATCGTGCTTAAAGCCTCAAAGCTTTGTGGACTCTTACTAAGAAATTCCACTGCATTTCGGAGACCCGAAACTAGTATAAAACTTTTTAATTCTCTCGTACGTAACTTGGTCGAATACTGCTCCCCGATCTGGTCTCCACACAGCAAATGTGATGCAAACTTGATCGAATCTATTCAGCGTAAGTTTCCCACACTCTATTTTACAAATTCAATATTCCCTATGCTCCTTACGATGTTCTTCGCAAACATTTCAACCTTGCCACTTTACAACAACGTAGAATATATTTAGACGAATCTTTCCTTTGCAAGCTTTTTTTGAATATCCTCGACACTCCTCTCTGCAATGAACTTCGCTTTCGTCTCTCTTCTCACCCTTCTAGGAACCTTACAATCTTCGCCCCTCCCTTCACCACGTCTAACCTATATTATAATTCTCCCTTGACTCGCTTACAACGAAATCATGACCTTATGCAGTTTGGTTCCTTCGGTTACTCTTTAAATACTTATAAGATCAAACTAAGAAATCTTATATTTTCCTCTTACTTGCAGTTCTCAAATTTTCTAATTCATTCACGACTGTTCTTTATTCTTATTTACTATACTTATTTCATTAATTAAATCATTTACTCTTTAGTGTTATCTTAGCCTTAGTTAAGTTTATCGCTACTATGTAATTGGAACTCTTCTGTTCAGTAGCTTTGTCAACAATAAACAATAAACACTTTAGTGATAAAGCTCGCGATAAGCAAAGTGTGAAAATTCGCGATAACCTTAACGATAAATCTAACACGAAACTAGTTTCTGTATTGAGAAAGTTAATGAATTATTCGCAGAACAGTAATATAAATGAGCTAGCTCTATCCAACGAAGATATGATATTTAGGTACGTACCCAAGGAAGAATTTAAGAAACTTTATAATAAGTTGCAACGAAAAATGATATATAAACCCCCTAAAAGAATAGATAACATCGCTGAACAGAACAATCTTATTAGAGAATTCCACGAATCATGACATGGTGGACATACAGGAATACGCAGAACACTTCTTAAATTAAAACAAAACAACTGTTCGAAGGACATGAGTAGGATGATAAAGCATTACATTAACAAGTGCGATAAATGCAAATTCAATAAAATAACTAAGCACACAGAGGATAGAATGATTAAAACTGATACACCCTCTACTAGTTTTGAAATAGTGACTGCGGACACCATTGGTCCCTTAAGACTTTAAAATAACTATCGATACATACTAACCATACAATGCGAATTAACTAAATATATCACAGCTATACCCATAGAAAATAAGGAAGCTAAGACAGTAGCAAAGGCCTTAGTAAACAATTTTATATTACAATACGGTCATTTCATTATTTTAAAAACCGATTTCGGGACAGAATTTAACAATAATCCTCTAAAGAACATTTGCGAACTGTTACAAATTAAACAAATCTTTTCAACTCCGTACCACCAAGAGACGTTAGGTTTAGTAGAAAGAAACCACCGTGTCCTCAATAAATACCTGTTGGCATTCGTTGATGACAATAACTGGGACGAATGGATACCATATTATAATTCTCGTATAATACAACCCCACACGTGGACACTAACTACACACCATACGAACTAGTTTTCGGAAAACTCTCACACTTACCGACCGACACTTTCGAAAACACAGACAAAATTTATGACGTAGAAAACTATGCGAATGAGTTGAAACTGCGATTAGAGATTTCTTCAGTAAAAGCAAAAAGCATTATAGTAAAAACTAAATTAGCTAGAAGCAATAAAGAAGTATATACGAAACCTATTAAGCTAGATATTGGTGATCTGATACTAATAGCAGCTAAAAACCGTAAAAAAACACCAGAAACCATACAAAGGCCCATATATAGTAAAAGATATAAATAATGTAAATACACTAGTAGAAATAGAAAATAAAGAGAAATGGATACATAATAATAGACTTAAATTACACAAAAAACTTGTACAAACAAACTAAATACATTTCTATATACCATTACAATGTGTAAACTATTATAATTACACAGCATATATAATATAAAAAATAATATAATATTGTAACAAGAATGAGCATAACTGTAAAACAATATACCACAACCAATGCCTGTACGTAACATCAATTCTGACCCATTCCTTTCTTTGTTGACAAACTTCTATCCTAGAAGAGCGAAGACCATCACTCTAGAAGAATATAGGCGAACAACCAGCATAAAGGACCACGAGTAACTTTAAATGGCAATCCAGAATCATTATAAATGTAAAAAAAATCAATTTTTTTAAATTTGAGAAGTGTAAAAGAACCTTGAGCAGCTATTCAACTGTTTTTAAACTGCTTTAAACTGTTGTGCACTGTCAAACCGCTTTTGGACTGTCTGAAACTGCTTTAAGCAGATCTAATTCATTTATAAACTGGTATGTTTTGCTTTTATATTATAATGAATATGTCGAATCCCTTTCAATTTTGATCCTTGTCTAGCGGACTATCTTTATCAACTTCGAAGAAGCTTACAGTTTTTTTTCTTAAACTACTTCCACCGCTTGTTGTCCGCCGTCTTTTTGAACTTACCTCCACTCCTCCTATTGACCGAGTTCTTCTTGCATCTTGTGCTGGTCGATGTCGTGGGTGTTGGGTTGAGTGGAGTCGCTCGTTTTGGAACTTCGCACCGTAAGGAAAAGAGGATCGACAGCTAACACGCACTCGTCTTCGAGCTTCGCACCGTAAAATCCAAGAGGATGGGCAGCTATCACGCACTCGTCTTCGAGCTTCGCACCGTAAAACCAAAGAGGATCGACAGCCAGAACGCACTCGTCAAGCTTCGCACCGTAAAGCGAAAGAGGATCGACAGCCAAAACGCACTCGTCGAGCTTCGCACCGTAAAAGACCCCGTCCAAGCTCCCGCAATCCTATTTATTGGGAACTCCAATTCCGTTGCCCCATCGCCAGTCAACGTCCACGAGTCTGTTGACCTCATCAAAGCTTAGCTTGGTACCGATTTTTGGGCGACGCACACCAGCTGGCGATCGAAGCTTCGTGGGTTTGTCAGAGCGTTGCACCTCAGAGCGCGGTGAAATACTCGTGGCAGTCGTTAACCATGGTGAATTGCAAGTGCCAATGGTTGTGGGTACCATTGGCGCAAAGGGGATTCTATTGGGCGCATTGTAAACCAGGCGGAGCCTGGATTTGAATCTGTTGCGGCAATTGGGTGAGCGTTTTATGTTGTTGTGGTTGGTGACAACTTATCTGCAGGGTCTGTGACGTTGACTGTGATGCATTTGCTGTTGATCATTTTCTATAAAAACTTATTATCTACTTAGCTATCTAATCCAGTATCCTTAATATACGTGCATCTCCCCTATATTTATATAATTCAAACTTCTAGCCTAAATTGACCTACTCCTTACAATATAATTCATTAAAAACAATCTAGCTCATAAGTATCAATATAATTCAATAATAACACTATAATTTATTATTGGCTTCATTGCGTGAAGTGGCGAACGTAACATTATCAATTCGTTCAAGGACAGGTCAGACCCCCATTTTGCCCTTCTGGGTTGTCGGTCAACCACGTTGCGTGGCAAACGTAAAATTACCCCCCTCTTCTTCAAGTGGATTTTCCTAAAATCCACTCCAAACAATAATAGGCGGGATGGTAACGTTCGACACGCGGACACCCCCGACAAGCCACCGAGTGATCTGTGGACAAGGCCTGCAGCGTGCACACGGCTGGCAATTTAACTCCGTCACACTCACCGAAGTTCAAGACCAAACTCACGAAACCAAACCATTAGCCTAACGCACTTACACAACTTAACCCATAACCGAACTATCTCAAAAAAATGACCGCACTATATGCCTTAAGGAATGGAAGGATATGAAACAAAAGAGGGAAAGGAAAAAAAGGAAAAGTCTAGAGAGAGGTGCGAATATCCGTCAAGATTCCAGCAGCAGGAACGCAGGAAAAGAAAAGGATCGTGGGGGAGGGGACAAAGTCCTGGACCAGTGTGGCCTGTACCAGTGTATACTTGGTGGTATGGCTAGTCGTTGTAGGGCTTCTGGTCTTTGGCATGCCATAGGCCGGCGTCTTTGCTCTTCTCGTCCACTAAGTGGTAGGTGGCCGCAGACACCTTCTCCTTCACTATATAAGGCTCTATATATTCGGGTGCCAGCTTTGCGGAAAAGTACTGGGCCGCATCGGAAAGGACGAAGTTCCTTCTCCACACCGGGTCATTTGGATAGAAGGATTCTTCTCGCTTCCGGAGGTTATACGGGGTCTGTGCTGTTTCCGCTGCCTTGCTTAAGCGAGCAGCTACTTACTTGCGAACCCTGTTCAGTGCTTCGGCCCGGTCCTTAGGATGAAGATCCCGTTTGTCCCCATTTGGAGGCGTGGATTCTCCGTGGAAGGCCACCATCTCCCTTCCGAAGTTGAGGAAGTACGGAGTTACGCCCATCGCTTCATGCGTGTATGTTCGAAGCGCTCAACCTATCTGGGAGAGATCGTTGTCCCAACTGCGGTGATTGTCGGCCACATAGGAGCGCAGCATACGCTTGATATTCTGGTTGACGCGCTCTGCTGGGTTGGTCTGTGGGTGTTTTAAATGTGGTGTATTTCACCCGCGTTCAAACTTATGCGCCAAGCTCTCGAAGACCTTGGAACGAAACTGTACCCCGCTGTCGAAAATGATCACTGCCGGAACTTGGAATAGCATGAAGACATATTCCTCCAAGTTATTCACCACTTCGAGTGTCTTGGCTGGTTAAAATGAGGTGTATTGCACCCGCGTTCCAAACTTATGCGCCAAGCTCTCGAAGACCTTGGAACGAAAATGTACCCCGTTGTCGCAAATGATCACTGTTGGAACTTTGAATAGCCCGAAGACGTATTCCTCCAAGTAACGGACCACTTCGGGTGCCTTGGCTGTTCGAAGGGGAAAAATCATGGCAAATTTGGTGTAAAAGTCCACCACGCTGAGGAAATAGCAGTTCCCACGAGTCGAGCGTGGAAAGGGGCCTATCAAATCAACATCGATTATCTCCCACTGGTGGTTGGCCTGCCCCGCTCGAGATACCATCGAACCTCGGGGTGCCCGGCGTTTGACCTTGACTGCCTGGCATACCTTGCACTTTTCGACATACTTGCGGATGCCGGTCCTCATCCCTGCCCAGTAAAAGCGCTGTGCCACACGATCCAGCGTCCGTTTCACACCCATGTGCCCCTCGTTCTCCCTCGGGTAGTACACGTTTCCACACCTGAGTTTCCAAATCTGGGTATCGTCTGGGCGTGTGCTTCCAGAGTTAATCCTTTTCCAACCTCCAATCCGCGTATTTCCCCAGGTTTTCCGTCACCCTTTTCTTCATCCGCTGGTACCATTTTCCTGCTTCCACTTCTACCGAGGCTACCTCTGGAACCACTCGAGACAGCGCATCGGGCACCAGGTGCTCTTTCCCTTTCCGGTGTACGATGTCAAAGTCGTATTGCTACAGTTGAACTGCCCATCTTACCAGGCGGCCTGTTGGGTCCTTCAAATTTTTCAACCACACGAGTGAATGGTGGCCGGTCATCACGGTGAAATGTGTACTTTTCACTTGAGGACGCAGTTTTTCCACCGCCCACAAAACCGCTAGACACTCCTTTTTGGTGGTGGAGTAATTCCTCTCCGTCCTGCTTAGCGACCGGCTTAAATAGCAGATCACTTTTTCACCATCCAGGTGAGTCTGGCTAAGCACCGCCCCAGATCTGATGCATCCGTTTAGATGCTGAACGGAAAGCTATAGTCCGGACAAGTCAGGATGGGTGCTTCAGAAAGGCGTATCTTGGCCTGGACGAAAGCCATTTCGCATTCCTGCGTCCAATCGAACCGCTTGTTTTTCTTCAGGAGGGCCGTCAAGGGTGCCATTGCTGTTGCAAAATCTGGGATGAACCACCGGTACCACGACACCATTCCTAAAAAGTGCCTAACTCCCTTCACACTAGTAGGGCGGGGAATTTGGAAAAGGCAAACCACTTTACCCGGATCTGCGTTCAGCCCCTCCTCGTCCACTACGTAGCTCAGGTACTTTAGTTGGCGTCGACTTAACTCGCATTTTTCTCTGGAAACGCGTAACTTCGCCTCTCGGAGCCTGCAGAATACTTGTGAAAGTACCTCAACGTGCTTCCAGAAGTCTTGGGTGACAACCACTATATCGTCCAGGTACGTGAACACGTACGGCTCGAGCTCAGGTCCCAACACTCAGTCGATCAGACGTTGCCATATTGCAGGTGCGTTTTGCAGCCCAAATGGCATTCTGTTAAATTGGAACAGGCCACGTCCGGGTACCGTAAACGCGGTGTATTGTGGTGACGCTTCCGCCATGGGCACCTGCCAATATGCAGACTTAATGTCCAGAGACGACAGATACCTCGCGTCACGTAACTTATCTAGGGTGGCTGCCACATATGGTAGTGGATAAGCATCTCGTTCCGACACCTTGTTTAGTTTGCGGAAGTCAACGCAGAACCGATAGCTCCCATCCTTTTTCTTTACGAGAAGGATCGGCGGCGACCAGGCGCTCGATGAGAGCTCTATAACGCCCAGCTAGAGCATTTCCTTCAGTTCCGAGTTGATGTGCTTCTGTACTGCAGGCGACACCGGATAGTAGCACTGCGTGATGGGCAATGCGTCGGTCTTGATGACGTGCTCCACCATCGTGGTACATCCTAACCCTGTACCCATTCGGTCAAATTTTCTCTCCAGGGTCGCCTTCAAGATCGCCTCCTTGTGAAGCGAAAGCCGAGAGCGTGGCAGTAATTGCTCAGTGGAACCACTCTCACGTTCCTCTTCGAACGTCCAATAAGACACCAAAGCGCCGCAGGAAGTCCACCCCAAGTATCGTTTTCTCCTTGAGGGACGGCACTACCAACATTTCCATCCATTGGGTACCGTTACCAACTTTTATCGGCACCCAAACAGCTCCCCTGACGGTACACGCAAGGCCGTTGGCCATTCGCACACCTTGGTGATCCGAGTTTCTGAGTTCAACCCCCAGAGACCTCAGTTCTTCCCATGCATCTTCACCCAATATCGTTCTGGAGGCACCCGTATCTACCAATCCCAAGAACGTGCGACCCAAAATATTCACACTAAGGTAGGGCCAGTTGTCTCCTGAGCGTTGTTCCAGGAAGAAATCTACCGGACTTGCGCGGCCGTCACCAATACCGTGCCTACCGCTTAGTGAGCACGGAAATCGTTTCCCGACCGCCTCGGTTCTGTGTCCCGGGGGTCTGGGTGGGAAGCAGGCCTATTTCGATAGGTCGCCGGGGAACAGGTAGGACATCTGGCCCTGATTGTGCCCGGTCGTCCGCACCCAAAGCAACTCCTTGCTTCACGACATTGCCGAGACCAGTGTCCGTTCCCTTGGCAATTCCAGCATTGCCTTCCGCTCGTTTCCCAAGCTACTGCGGCGACTGCCAACTCTCGGGTGTCCACCTACGCCAGATCAGGCTCTAGGAGCCTAGGAGCCCTCCGGTTGGATGGTGGCACAAAGGCATCCACCGTCACTCTTGTGGATTCGAGCTTTCTCCCCAGAGTGACGAGCTTGGCTATCGTTCCCACCGGCATGAGACCCAACTGAGTATGGTAGAAAGGGGCTATATTTTTCCGTAGAATCCTCAGTTTCTCTCCCTCGCCGCACCTGGTGGACAACCTTCGGGATAATCCCTCCATCACTGCTAGATACACGCCGATTGACTCACCATTGCCTTGAGTTCGATGGCGAATCTCCGCCCATAGCCAATCATCATAGGCGGGAGGCAAGAATTCCGCCCGCAACTCTCGGTAACCTTCGTCCCACGTCTCAAAGGTCCCGCGATTGGTTTAGAACCAGATTAGCGCCTTGCCCTCAAAAAGGTTGATGGCCGAGCGAAACAGGTGGGGCTTCGACATACCTTGAGCTTCCCGGAGCTCCTCCACCCTATCCAAGGAAGCGCAAACAGACCCAGAGGCCTCACCTAAGAATTTAAAGCCCCATTTGGCTACTTCCAGGATTTTCGGTGTAGCAGCCGGGGGATTTTTGGGTGTCGAAAAGGCTGGCATCTCCGACACTTCTTCTCTTGACGGCTTTCCGTCCTCCGAATTTTCGACTGTCGGTGCGAAATCGTCACCATCCTCTCCCTCTTCGGCCGCTACGACAATCCTGCCCATAGCCTACACCAGACGTCATCCCAGTGCTTCGACAGCGGGATCCTCTGATCCCTTCTCCCGGAGCATGTTACGGATCCGCCGCAGCCCGAACTCCGACTTAGCCTGGGCCTTCAGAAATTCAGGGGATTTAAGATCCCCCCTAAAATCCACCGCAAGTGCCTCGACTTCCTACACCTTTACCGTGACTGCCTCTAGGTCTTGTTCGTAGGTGAATGGGTAGTGGAGAGCGCATAGGGACATCTATAGTAACGCCTCCACCCACAACGTCTCCCGGAGCTCCTTCCGCATGGCCTCGACAACAAACACATTGTTTCCGGAACAAACTTTTTAAAAAATTTAATAATATATTTTATTTTACTGTTTAAATTTTCTAACATGCTTTGTAAAACAAAGCTGAATCAATTTCGACCTCGTGGGATTACAAGTCCTTTTGATTGTTGCTGCTGAAAGATAGCTTTCCTACGTTGAAATCCTCCAGCGCCACATCTTTGCAGTTATTATACCGCTGAAGTAGAAAAACGCTCCCGGCGTTGTCCATATCCACGTCAAAAGATCTTCCATACCTTGAAAACAAAAAAAAAAATTTAAAAAAAAAACCACGTTCAATGTGTTAAATTCAAATCTATGCAATTTTGACAAACTAGAATCTCATGTTGCCTCTTCTCTCATGTAACGATTTTCAGATCATGCCAAACAATTTACTCTTACTACTGATAATTCGAAATATGCGATCAGTGCCGTTCTTTTCCAAGAAGGTCACCCAATATGCATTGCTTTGAGTACATTAAATTACAATGAGAAAACTACGCAGTCGCGTCTATAGAGATAACTGTCATCAGATGGTTTGTAGGTTACTTCAGACCATACTTGCTTGGCAAAAAAGTTAAAAATATTACAAATCATCAGCTTGCAAAGTTCTTTCAAATGAAAAACAAGAAAAATCCCTATCTCCTAGGCATTATAGGTGGCTCCTTAAATTTTGTGAAGATTGATTAAAAATTGGCGGGATCAACCACAATCAAGATTGTGATAAGGACTTAATAATTTCAAACAAGACTCATTCATACTCGACGATAAGAATATTGTTGAATATTGAATATGATAAAGTGGAAGATATGGCAACTGACCACTCTGCTTGTTAACACTGAACCATGTCTCAATCAGAGAAAGCGTGGTAAACATTTACGAAACACAACTGATTCTTACTTAAAATAAATTCCAAAAATTTGAAATATTGCAACAACTAGGTATTATACGCAAAGCTGAGCACCGTTTTAATATTAAATAGAACATGTTGAGTAGGTCTATCAAAAAGAGCAGAGCAGGAATTTTCCCTTAATTATCCATTTCAAAGTACAATATACTACAAGTCAAATTACGAGAAAAATTCTTGAATGACAATCAAATCCTATTTATTAGATGCTATTTCCGATGCCAGGATATTTTTACAGGAATAAAAGTGATTCAACGTATTTCAGGATATCATATCAGTGAGACTATTCACTCTGGAATGCAGGAAAGCTTTAACACCAAAAGATACAAAATATGTTACCTTAAATTGTAGGTAATTATTCAACTAGTTATCAACCGGTGCGAGATTCGCAAAACAAGTGAATCATGATTGCATACCTATTAGACCTAAATATCAATCGACCAAGATTCCATCCAACAACAATGAAACGTGATATATATACAATAATGAAACACCATTTAGAGACTACAAAAGACAAATTTTCTAGATCCGAAGTAGCATATTATCTACCCAATAACGGTCACATGACGGTTATAGAAAGACCTCAAGAACACGAGTTTAATGAAGTGCGTCAATGATTTCTTCGCGACAGAATAGGTCGAATTCACTTGACCAAAGCAAACAGTCACACAGGTCTTGGAGGTAAGGAAAGGTTCTATGAAACATTTACAGAAAAATACAGAATCTTTATACAAGTATACGAGAAAAGTAAATACTCTGTTTAATGAATGCTGCAAAGAACAGTTAGCATTTACCATAAACGATATAATTGAACGACTAAATTCACTTCAGTTAGTATAAAATTTAAGTAACTATATTTAGAAAATAAAGGTTAAACATAGCGAAAAGCTAAGAAAATTTGAAAGTAAAAGCAAACGAGAAAAAAGGAAATTGTAAAGAAACCAAAAACTTCGTTACAAACTTTAAAACAGTGAGTCCTAAATAGCAAGCCTGATTTAGATTTAGTAAGCTTTATAAGGGATATCCTGTAAATATTAGAAGACCATTTAAATTTAGTAATCCTACAAACTGCAAAGAAAATACGAGTGTAGAAACCCAAAACACAAAGAGTAATTTCCAAAGTTTACAGATTTTCAATTGAAAATTATCAATGATGCTATGCAACCATCCCCACAGAACAGTATCTTAATATCTAAATTCGATCAAGTTATCAAAAGGCAAGAAATAAATACGCGAAAAAATACGAAAAAAAGTCGAAAACTCTTGGCTCAACGATAAAAATTCAAAGGATTAGCAAAATTTTATGCCGCTTTTGTACTTTTCATATCTATTTGAGATCACGAAACAGTTTGGTGAACAAATGAAAAAAGATTTCAAATTTAACGTAGCACATGTATCAGGCGCATGTCAACGAAAATCATTTCGGCATGAGCTCTATTGACTTTACGTACAAAAACATAAAGCATTACCATTGCTAAACCAAACTATACTGCAAGCTTTTACTGAGTACCTAGAACAGGAATCTTTCGACAAAATAAACGTTCCTCTCGAAATATTGGTGTTTACTAAGAAAGACTCAATGCACTTCACCAAATAGCGGACGTATTTTGTTGATTCTTGGCCATTGACCCTATATAAGGATATGAAGCTCTAATTGTGGTTTGATTGCATTAGTATTTCGTTCATCAATCGATCATTTTGACTAGCATTCGCTTGACTATTAACAGGATTACCATAGTCTAAGGGAAACGATTCATTCAGATAAGCAAGATTATTTCACTTTATTGCCTTGAACCAAAACAAATTTCTGAAACTGCTAAGATGTGGCCATTATCAAATTGGATATCGGTCCACTTTATCATGCGTATGGATCATGCACACCCAATTAGTGTGGCTAGTGAACCATTTTTCATAGATGATGTCCGTGGGTGAGACTCTAAGCTGCTCTGTCACATCTCTGGCTTGGACCCTTTTGTTTGATTTATTTGATATATAAAACAATTGTTTCCATATACGTAGAATATGTAGTCAGATCTGGATATTTTTCTCTCTCCATCAATTCGCAGCAATGTTCTTAAAACTCAAGAAGAAGCGAATAATTCAATTGCATCTCTAAATAATTCTTTCGTTTGTTGACTTTGCATCTTTTGGTCATGGAAACACCTATCGTGGTCCATCTAACAAATTTTCTTGACTAAAATTACAGCTAGGAGGGAAAGAGACACTTTTCACCGATAATGAGACGCATTAATGTCATATATTATTTTCTACCCAAATACAAAACGAATAAATTGTAAAGTTGCGACACACAGATAAAATTATCATAACAGAGCCTACATTGAAAATTTACCAAATAATGCAAAATGAAACGGGCATGATTGAAAGCACTAAAGAAACTAATCAACCGAGTGACCTGAACGAGGGATATCTAAAAATATCTGAATTATTTGCTTAAAGCAGTTTTGTGTTTCTTATGGGAAAGATTCATTCAACCAGAATGTTATTCGAAAGATGATGAGAATTCACCACGAACCCAAATCATGGATGCGCAAATGTATGCGAATCGCGTAACTGTAAGTCCATCGTTTTTCTAAGTCCAAGAAACGATTCTTCACCTTTTAAATGGCGTGTGAAAAAGGAAAAAAAGTTCTTACCAGTACTGATAATGATACGAACATATATTAAGAACAACAAGTTCACATGAATACATAACACTTTTTAAGAGTACAAATGTCATAAGATACCAAATGTATCAAACATACGTCATTAGATCTCAGTGTAATAATATCATGTTTGGATCAACGAGTTCTCGACAAAAATGCAAAGCCGTGGCGATCGTCTCATTAACCTCATGTAGGTTCTATTTTCAGGAACGAGTTGACCACCTCTTTTCTTTGCGCAGACTGATTCGGATTTGGCTTCTACTTACCAAGAGATGGGATGGTTACTAGCACGCTAGCTCAGTTCCGTGGGTTATATCATGGGTATGTTTGTTGGTTTTGGCCACGAATCTCGTTTCCCGAGATTCAGCCATCTAAATGTCAGTTGACCCAAAATTCGGGAATGCAAATAATTCAAAATCCAAATATCTTAAAGCTATACCTCTAACTCTCTTTAACTCAAAACTCTTGCGTGCATATCGAGACAAAAAAGCGATCAAAGCTTTCCCGAGAGTCAAAAAACAACTACTTTACCAAAACGTAAAAACTGACTAACTTCCTAAACTATAGACGCAATACTTTTATTCACTCCTGACAGGAAAACATCCATGTTCACAGATGCCACTGCCTGAGTGCGCCCTACCATGGCCTAGTGCTTGCGTCATCGCATATATTTAATTTGTTAAGCCCTCCAATTTTCACCTAAGCCAATTTAGGGCCGATACCTGGTGAAACTGAAGAAGTAGGGTGGACCCTCAAAGAAACTCTTTTTAGTAAATCAAAAAAAATCATCCAAAAAACCTGCAGCCTCTCATAATAATACAATGGAACCAAAAGAAGAAGGAAATTTTAATAATTAATGATACAATGGTAGAGACTGTAAAATCATACAATCCGTAATGGAAATGAAAAATCATCAAACGAAAAAAAGGAAAAATTCATAGAATTAATGACAGAAGAAAAAAAACTATAAAATCTTTTCTTTGTAAAGAAAACAAGAAAAACCATTTCAACGTGCACGATAGCTTGACGCTGACACTTGTGCCGTGCAGTTCCTGGATCGACCCACCTGGAAGGGGTTGATCTATCGATTTTTTTTTAATAGTGGATTGTAGTGTACGAGTCAATACGGTTCGTGGTGCAGTTGATCATCTTTGGAAATTGTTCCCCAAATTAATATGTATGCACAATTACTGGCACCGGAATATCAGGTTCAACCACAGAACATGGTCGGTAAAAAGGCAGCCTGAACTAGGTTACTGAAAAAAATTGTCAATATCTATGGCCAACAAGAGACGCACAGTTTCTTTTTCACTTGGTTAAGTGACTTCACTTCGTTAAAGCTTTTTTCATATTATTTTCTTGCTATTGGCATTGGTTCAAATCGGCTCTGGATATAATTTGCTATTTCTGTTCAGCCACATTGCTTCTTTTGGATATAAAATTCAATTAGTGACATTTAAGGCAAGTTTAAAGTAAAGCTTTTTCAAGAATAGAATCATGGATCACAGTAAAGATGGTCTAAGTAGTTCGTTGATTTTTTTTAAATGATTAAGAATATCTAAGGGTGTTAATGGACGGTTTCAGCAAAGTTTACAGTGAGAAAAGCGGACTGATCGGTAGGGATGGTATGCTCTTTCACAGTCTGTGATTTTTTCACTGTGATTAAAAAATAGCAGTCGCATGGTGCGATTTGAAATCAAAAAGAGCTGCGATATGAAAGAGCAGAGTCAGCTTCAGTCGCAGGAAGGCATGGTGCTTGACTGTCACTGCTCTTAATTTTTTACAGTCGCTGCTCGTTCGTGTTTTCTGCTTATTACCACTGCTTTGTCGTCTGCTCTGTATTTAGAAGAACTTGCAGGAAATTCAACAATACAAAACTGAAAGAGTGTGGTTCTTCAAGATGAAGTATGATTTGACAAATGCGATATTGGCTGCTACAGTGGCGGACATAACTATAAGTTCATTCACAAAATTGCACTTAAAATGTGGAGGCAAGCTTGAATGCTTTTTTATTTTGTGCGTACTGTAAAATACATTTCCAAGAAATTTACCGTTTTCCATAGAAAAATGCCACGAGAAATGGTATTATCGATAGAGGAAAGGGCAAAAATTGATGCCTACAAAGAAAACTGTTTCTCCAAGCGGGAAATTGCAAGAAGGCCTAATAGATCTGTATGTGTAATTAATAATTATATAAAATTGAAAGAAAGGTACAACGCTTCAAGACGTCAAAAACGGCTAATACGGCAGAAAGCCATAAACAAAAGTATGAATGCGTCTCAAGTTCGAGCACATTTAGACTTGTCTGTAACGGTGCGGCACGGAAGAAGAATCCTGAGTACATATATTATTAAGTTTTTCTTGACATCTGTTCGTAATAAATATAATGAATTAGATGTAAATTTTATTTGAATTTTTTTGTGAATTTATAATTATGTCCTCCACTGTATGTCTCGTGGCAAACAAAATAATTTTATGCTCATCAACTGAGAGATACATACACTGCTTACCATTGCTCGCTTAAGCTAAGAGTGTGCTCATCGCGTAGCTTCTGTTTGCTGGATTTGAATATGACATATGATATAAGAGCATAATCAAATCACTGCGATTTTAGAGCTGCTCCTTATCACAGTTATTGAAAAAGAGCAATCGCAGTCCACCACTGTGATTAAAAAGAAGCAGAGTCTGCCATCTCTACTGATCGGTAATTTCGCACAATTTTCTTGCGGTAATCGAGAGGTTTTTCTACTAGATGTGTAATATTCAGGGCATTGGCCAAATTTCTACATGTGCAAAATGGAATGTGTAATTCGTAAGCCAGGGATGGGGAGGGGTTCAACAATTTGGCCAAATGAACTCATCAAAGATCAACTTGAAATACTTGGTCAGTTGCTCGAAACCTGTTACCATTCAGTGGTTATCATTTGAGTAGTTTCTAGAAAAAGGCATTGAGAGCCTGCAGCACATGAAAAAAGGTGAACGAATAGTTATCATCATCATCATGCAATAAAAAATTTTAATTTTAAGCTGTGATTGTTCTGAAAATAGTCAACGTATCGTCTGGCAGGTACAGTTGCTCCATCCTGATAAAGGTAAACAACGAACTAGGCCAAAACAAATTTTCACGATCAAAGTGACAACACGGTCACAAAAGTGTTTTCATTTGAACGCCATTGATAAATTCTGTCAATTCTTCTCATACATCAAAAACACAAGCAAGTACAACGATTTATGATTATTTTTGGCATATATAAGTTAATTTACAACACCTTTTTTCTCTTTTAAAATTTAAATTTATTAACGAGACAAGCGTCTTGCGTCTTAACAATACGAATTAAAAAACAAGAAGAGCTTACATTCTACATCTTAGCTTCTTATATTAAAAAATACTGCTGATGCAGCGTCTGGCGAAGCCATCCGTGGCTAGTGTAATTCCTATGAAGATGCACTTGTGGAAAGTGCTTACGTTGATCGTTGCATTTTTCATCGAAGTTGATTGTTGTGCTTGATTCATCCTAAGAAGATGCACTTGTGGAAAATGCTTACGTTGATCGTTGCATTTTCCATAGATGTTGATTGTAGCATTTGGTTCCTCCTTAGAAGATGCACTTGTAGAAAATGCTTACGTTGATCGTTGCATTTTCCATAGATGTTGTTCAAGCGTTTGATCATGTTTGGCGTTAAGTCTTCCCCCTTTTAAGACGATGGTCCTCAATCGTCAAAGATATGGGCTGCTGTTGAACCTTAGCATTGACGTATAGTTAGCGGCTGGACCATCCAAGTTAATTGATCCTGCTGTTGATTGAGAAGCTGGTTGTTCGGCGTTTGTTGAAAGGAATCTTCTGTTGTTAGGTCGCCATGGAGATTGTTGAGGAGTAAAATGCCAGGAGAGATGTTGTCGATGGTCGGGATGCTTTCATTATTGATAATGTTGCAATTCGCTTCTAGGCTGTTCAGCAAATTTATTATACAGGATGTGTAACTTATATCTAACAAATCTTTTTCTTTGCAAATTGAAAAGAAATTATAACTTTTACATTCATCAATTATCTCAAATAGTGCATTACGTTATTTTATTATTTTTCCTTTACACATTTATTTTTCTTAATCGGTTTTAATAATAACATTTCAAATACATCGTCAGTTTCCTTAATAGTAGTGAAATCCTCATGATCGGGGTTACCTGCGAGCCATTTTCAGGCTGTTCCTATAAAATCTAGTGACCTTTTAATTTTTCGTGGTTTCAAATCATGGAGGAGATTTTCAATTTGGCTTAACTCGTGTGCCAAATATCGCGCGAGTGAATGATACTGTACAACTGATAGATTTAAAATATATTCCGTTTTTATTATGAATTTTTCGTACTGGTATAAATCGATTTTATGGATTAATAAAAAATTTCCGTTTTGAATTCGTGTCTGGCCTAAATGATCGGTCACCACTTGGGAGTTCGTAAAATGGAAGATTTGCACTTTTGTTTGTACCATTTTAAGTATCAACCTGAAAGAATCAATTACGAATTTTATCTTTATGGATAATTTTTCCGGATTCTGTTAGTTCGGTCGTATGATTATTTTCTTTAACTTTTTCTTGTTGATATCGAGGTGTGAGTTTAGAGCCTTTACGCTTGTTTTGCCTAACGAATATTATTTCTCCTATCTCATAATTTCTTGTAGGTTGTCTGGTTTTGTTGTGAAAATGCAAGTCTTTATCTTGCTGAGCCTTAAGCTTTTCAAAATTTTTCTTACGAATGTTTTCGATGTCTTCAGACGTGGCGCTACTAAAACGTCCAAAGAACAAGTCTACCGGTTTTCTGCCAGTGACGGAGTGAATTGAGTGATTATACTCTATTACTGCTTTTTCTAAAAGCTGGTCAAAAGAACTTGTTGGTTCTTCCCTTTTCAAACAACGCATTGATTCAGTCAATGTTGAGTGCCATCTTTCTATTTGGCCATTGACCTCACTTTTATAAGGAGGGGTCCGATAGGTTTTTATTTGTAATTCATCCTCTAACATGAACATTAATGTGGGGGATCTGAGCGCTCCCTCATTATCAATAACCACATTCTCTGGTATACAAAAATAAAAAAGAATGTCTCTTAGAGGGCCTTTTAAATCTTCTATTGATTTAGAAGCGACTTTCTTTACAATCGCAAATTTAGAAAATTTATCTATTGCCGTGAGAACGCGGTGTTTCTCGGTGGCAAATAGGTCAATATGTATCGTGTGACCCGGATATTTGGGAATTGGGGTTGCGTGAATAAATGGCTTGTTAGGGTGCCTATCATATTTGCACTCCTTACATACAATACATCTTTTTACCAATCTTTTTATTTTGGCAGCCATTTTTGGGAAGTAAAAATTTTCTAACAATTGTATGTGGTTTTCTTCTGCGTTTCTATGTGCTCTTTTATGCACGCGCAGAATTTGATCTTCCTGTTCAAATTCATTAGGAACATCTTCTACAATTTTTCGCGTGAATCTTACTTTATAGTTTTTAAAGTGATTTGGATAGACTGATTGGATTATGCCTAATGTGGATTCGTCTGTGCATAGTCCATTAATTGCTGTTGGACTTAAATATCTTTTTAGAATTTGAATGACATGTTGTTCCGTGTAGGATTCTTGAATAAATGTATGCCTTATATAGTGCTGGAAAGGATTTTCGACTTGAGTACTGTTTTCGTTCCCTTTTTTGAGAATGATTTGATTCCGAAAAACGTTAATCGGAGATTCTACTATGGCTATGAGATCATGGGATGAAGTGTCCGCATTGTGTTCCGTGGGTGTCATTGAATTGACTTCTGAAGAATTCGGTGGCCTTGAAAGTGAGTCTGCGACAATGTTGGCTCTGCCTGGTTTGAACTTCAATTCGTGATTATATTCCTCCAAAATTGCTTTCCAGCGCTTCATTTTGGAGTTCGTATTTTTATGGCTAAGCGAATAAGTTAAGGGCTGGTGATCTGTATAAATTATTACCTTTTTAGAACCGTACAGGTAATTTCTCAACGAGCTGAGTGCCCATATTATGGCCAACATCTCCTTTTCGTTGGTCGCGTAGTTTTCTTCTGTTTTGCTGAGTGTTCGCGATAGGAAGGAGATTGGTCTATCTTTTTGTGCCAAAACAGCACCAATAGCAAAATTAGACGCATCAGTGGTTAGTTCAAAGGGTTTTGAGAGATCAGGCTGTGCTAGAATCACTTCTTTGGATGCTTAAGACCTTTTTAACTTTTCGAATACGTCGAGTGCTTCTTTTCCAAGAAAAATAGCTTTATTTTTAGACAGATTGTTGGACACGCGTCCATCTTCTCCCCTTAAAAGGGATGTCAAGGGTTTGGCGCTTCGAGCGTAGTCTCGGATAAAGCGCCTGTAATAGCCTGACATACCAAGAAACGATCTGAGTTGTTTGAGCGTCTTCGGAGGCGGGAAGGAAACAATGGCTTCTACTTTCCTTGGATTACTTTTAATCCCTTTAGTACTTATTATTAAGCCTAAGAATTCAACTTCTTCTTTTAAGAATTCACATTTGTCGAGATCTATTTTCATATTAGCTGTTTCTAGGGTTTAGAGGACAATTTCAAGGTTTCTGAAATGTTCTTCGTCACTTTGGCCGAATATAATTATGTCATCAATATAAATGTAGCATCTTGTGGCGATGTGTTCTCTAAGGATATCATCTAAGGCACGCTGAAAAATGAGCGGACCATTTTTTAGTCCAAACGGTAATCGAACAAATTCATGTTTTCCATTGTTTATGAAAAACGCTGTCTTTTCGATATCACATTGTCTAAGAGTTATTTGGTGGAATCCGCTTTTAAGATCAATAATCGAAAAGAATTTGTTGTTACCCAGATTAGAAAGAACTTCATTTATTTCTGGGATTGGGTATGAATCTGTCATGGTAATAGAATTCAATTTTCTGTAATCGAAAACAAGTCTGATTTTTTTTTGTCCAGATGCATCTTCCTTTTTGGGGGTATTATAAGGGGATCTTGATGGTCTGATAATTCCGTCGCTTAGGAGCTTTTGAATTTCGTCTTCGACTACACTTTTAAGAGCTTGTGGATATGGATATGATTTTGAATATACAGGATCGCTCACAGTCGTACAAATTTCTCCTTTAACCGTTATTGCAAAGGTTTGTTTTAGATTAGGGTCGGAGAGTACATTGTGACAATTTTTCAAAATAGTGTTCAACTGATTTTCTTGGGAGAAAGTCATATGCTTCGTTCGAATGTTGATATGATTGATATTTTGGGAAAGCTGTTGTTTCAAAGGAATTTTAAGGGTTGTTTTTATTGTCATGTAATCCTTGTTTGTGTCGATGATAGCCTGTAAATTTTTCAAAGTATCTTTACAAATAATACCGGCAAAAGTTTTTAACTTGGGAAGAATAAAAATTTTAATTTCTCTGTGTGTGGGCCAAAGAGATTTACAAATGCATGGTGCGTTACGTTAACAGCACCACCAACAGAGTTCAGTAAATGGTTTTTCATTAGCTATTGGATTAAAAATTAGTTTATGTTGAGTATAATTTTTATTGGACCCTGTATCAATTAAAAATTTCAAGTTTTGTCCACTCCTTGCCTTGTATTCAAAATACGGAAGCGAAGGGCTTACAGATCTAAAAAATTAACAGTGTCGGTCTCCTCAGTTCTATTTAAGTCCATCACGTCAATGTATTCCTCCAGGGATATTTCTTTCTCTGTAGATGGTCCTTCTGACTGCATAGCAAATAGCCTTTGTTGTTTGTTTGGGCCATTTGATTGGGCTGATGTCAACTGCTGGGGCCTTTTGCTAGGAAACATGGGTCTCCTCATTGGGTTCCGATTTTGGTAGTTGATCGCATGTGAATTAAGTGAATGGTCTACGTCCATTGGTTCGTATACCCTTGGCTTGGGAGGTAGTTGGTAATAATTAGGGTTTGGATTTTGGTATTGGAATTGTCTATCAAATTGCGGCTTTTGAGGGACTTGAGGATTGTGCAAAAGTTCAGGATGAAAATTATGTTTGTGAATAAACCTATTATAGTTCCCATTATTGCTCTGAAATCTTAAATTGTCCTTCTTTGGTGGCAAAGGAGGAGCTACCTGTGGGGTGTGCAAATAATTTCTCCTGAAGGAATTGTTCGCATGTTGTGTGCGATTATTAACATTCTCTAATTTGAGGCATAGAGACAAGGCCTGTGGAAGATCCACCGGTTCACGAATGCTTAATAATCGTGGCAAATCACCTCTGAGGCCTCTAACAAAAGTGTCAAGAGCCTTTTCCCGATAACACGCTGTTAAACTGTTTAGTGAGTCTTGATTGAGATCCATGGCAGACAATTTATTAAGAATAAGGGAAAGATGCCGATAAACACTTTGGTAAAATTCATTTATAGATTCAGCATCTTGCACAAGCGTAGTAAGTTGGTACTCAATGGTACCCAAATCGCGCTTGTCGGCGTAATGCAAAGTTAAACATTTTGAGATTTTGGGCCAATTTAGTGGAGTGTTGTATGACTCCAGGGCAATATCAGCCTGCCCAACGACTTTATTACGGATTACAGAGAGAATCCCATAATACCTAGGGGTTCCTTTCAGATGCTCATAGGTGCGCAGAATACGTTCTACGCTTTTTCTCCATGAGTTGTATTCGCAGGGGTCCCCTGAAAATGTCCGCAGACTTTTTACGACATCTGGAATCTTATCCATATCAGATAAGTTCCTGTCATTTTCAACATTAATTGGCACATCGGTTTCGTTACTTACGTCCGCGGCGGGATTCATGAAATTTGTAAAGAATTGTCGGCCCTGACTTTGCAGGGTTTCGGAAACAACATGAGCTATATAGATTCTTAGATTTTCGTTATTAGGAATGGCATTTTCTTCATTTCTAATGCCTTCCGCGGCTTCTGCGCGTAGTAGGGGAGGACGAAGCAGGTTATTGGGGTTTGCCATTTTGAAAGGTCACCAGATATTTAATTTAAAATTGTATTAAGTACACTCAAACGTCGTCGTGAGGATTTCACTGTACACTTGTTTTTGCACTATGCACAATAAACACAATACACACAATATGATATGAATATATGATAATAATATAATAGCAAAAAAAACTATGGTAATAATATTAAAGAATATTTGAAAGCAAAGCTAATGTATGTGTTCTTTTATTTCTTTTTTTAATTTTAATTACTCTTTCTATAAAAAAGCTGTTAATATAAGCTTTGTTAATTATTGTATTTGAGATAAATTGATATTTAATTTTTTTTCTTAAAATACTTAACTTACAGAACCACTAATCCTGCGATGTTACTCTTCGTGGTCGTTTTTCGAGAAAATGTGTTGATGTGCTTCCTGTTTGGATTTTACTCCATTTAGTGGCAGGGTTTGTGACTTTTTCTGGACCGCTCCGCTTCGGCGAGGTTGGCAATAACTCCTTTTTGCTCTTTCTGCTGGCTACTGGGGGCCTTCCTGATCATACTTCTTTTTTTCCTTTGAAGGTGACTTCGAGGATCAAACACACAAAAAGTATCGCGGATCACGGTCCCTGCTCGGGCGCCAGTTAATTTACAATACCTTTTTTTCTCTTTTGAAATTTAAATTTATTAACGAGATAAGCGTCTTGCGTCTTAACAATACGAATTAAAAAACAAGAAGAGCTTACATTCTACATCTTAGCTTCTTATATTAAAAAAATACTGCTGATGCAGCGTCTGGCGAAGCCATCCGTGGCTAGTGTAATTCCTATGAAGATGCACTTGTGGAAAATGCTTACGTTGATCGTTGCATTTTTGATAGAAGTTGATTGTTGTGCTTGATTCATCCTAAGAAGATGCACTTGTGGAAAATGCTTACGTTGATCGTTGCATTTTCCATAGATGTTGTTCAAGCGTTTGATCATGTTTGGCGTTAAGTTACATGGGCAACTAAGACAATTAGTGGGTAGTCCAATAGTCAAGCGTTGAGGAAGTCCCCGATCTGCAATAAGTTTTCAAGCCAGCTGCATCACCGGCGCCGATAACATTATCCATTCTTTGCACGCATTTTCACTCATTTCAGTATTTGCAATAAGAGTTGATAATATGCATTTGTCAATCTCTGCCCGGAATCGGTAGATTATTTTTCTTCACCCAACTGATTAACGTGCGCAATTCACATGCACTTTGTACCTCACTTGGTTTCTTGTCGAGAATTTCACACACATTTGAAGTTAGCAGCAAGATGAAGTTTTCTTGGGTTCGATTGGCATTTTTTCCCATTTTCTTGATATTGGAAAAGTCAGGTGCCATGACGAAAGGATTTCAAGCAAATTTTTGACCTCGAAATGAAATCCAGGCCAAATGTGATACAAATATCGATTTACGGCTGGTTAAGGCACAAAGCAGCTTGCATTCTATAAAACAGAAGAAGAAAACCGCTAGTTAAATTATTCAAATAAGTATAAATAAGTATTGCAAAGAGCCACAACATAAACGTCGAATTTGCAAACAAAAAATTCGTCGGCATTCTGACGCACAAGCCCATGGTGTCATGTTGCCTGATGTTGATCAACTTTCCAATCTCGGTGCACTTTTCATATCACACAGAGGTGTAATGATACACTGCTATGCCTGATGGCTAATCGAGTGATGCATCCTCGCAGGCTGATGCACTTTGTTGTTGATTTGCAAGTGCACCGATTAAGGATAAAATGAAAGAAGCTATATTTTAAGAAGAAAAATATCAATAAAATGCAAAATGAACGAAATGTGAACGAACTAAAAATAAATGCAAACGGTAGGAAATTCACCATACCAAACAACCTTTAATAAACACTGAAGAAAAGCAGGACTTGTGAACCATTAGGTCTGACTACAATTGACGTCCGAGCCCGGAAGTCGACCTAGGATGACACGCACCTTCTCCTCACTGATAACTATGCTCAATTCAACATACGTTCCGTCAAAGTATGTACGTGGCAGTTGATATCTGCGTTAAGCTTGAGTTTCTCGGGTCCGAACTTTAGCTGACGTGCTGAAAGCGAGGTTAGTGTTCACTCGAAGTGAAAAGAAAGTGAGTTTCAAATATGGATTTTATGAATTCGGTGGATTAATAAATGAAGTGAGTGAAGTCAACCGAAGACAAAAAAACAATCTTTCACGATCGAAATATTATCAAGCTAGGTTTCTACAAATGCGGGACAATCAGCTTTACGAAATAAAAGCTTTTGAATTGCAACGGCAGCTGTCACCGATGAGACCATAATATTGGCCTTCAATGACGCAGCAAGGTCTGCATGTAGTCCAACGAAGCCTAGAGGGAAGTACAAACCCCGTGGTGGAATAGTGACATTACGGAGCTGTGGAAGGAATGTAGGAAGTCCTTCAATCGGGCTAAAGAATCTAATGACTGGTGTTCTTATAAAACAAAACTGAAGGAGTTCAAATCCTCTATCAGAAAGGCTAAACGCACCTCTTGGAAAAGCTTCTGTGCAGAAATAGAACACTATAAGGATATCAGTCGCCTGCGAAACGTTATGACGAGCTCCCCTTCTTTTTAAGGGTCCATTAAGGACGCAAATGGAGTCTGGACGAAATCCAGCTCCGAGACTCTGTCCGTTCTCGTGGATATGCACTTCCTGGGCAGTGAGTGTGCGGCTGGCAAAGCGGATCCACACACGCTCCCGGATTGCATGCCAACTACTGTGCCTGTAAATGCGAGGCTCCTACGCTGGGCAATCAGTTCATTTCAACCCTTTAAATCCCCTGGCATGGACAACATCTCACCTATTGAGATCCAGCAGGGTATCAATACAGCACTGCCATGGCTGAACGCCATTTTCAAGGCATGTGTACGGATGGCTTACATTCCACAGCAGTGGAGAGAAGCAAAAATAGTTTTCATACCTAAAGCGGGTATAACATCCCACTCCTCACCTGAGGATTACAGACCTGTCAATCTCACCTCTTTTTTGCTATAAAACTCTGGGGCGACTGATAGAGATCCATTTGAGAGCTATTCTGAAACCATTTTCTAATGCGCAGCACGCATACACAAAAGGGAGATCGGTTGAAACAGCTCTTCACTCGCACACCAGCTACATCGAAAAATCGCTAAGCGTCCAAGAATACACGCAAGCAGTTTTTATAGACATCGAAGGGGCTTTCAACAGTATCAGCCATAAGGCATAGTAAAGCACTCGGGGAAAGCAATGCCGATGACAACCTGATAGGGTTCATCGGTCAATTGCTCAGCAGCAGGAACATCAACTCCACGCTACGAAGCAGTACCTTACAAAGGAGGGTTTGCAGAGGTACACCACAAGGTGAGGTGCTATCACCCCTTCTATGGAACCTAGTGGTGGATAAACTCCTGTCAAAAATATAAGCGACTGGCTGCAAAGTCGTAGCTTATGCCAACGATGTTGCAATAGCAATATTGGGAAAATTTGTTAACACCCTATCTGAAAGACTAAACTTTGCCCTAGGTATTATTACCAAATGGAGCAGCGAGTGTGATCTCAAGATTAATGCGCAAAAGACGGAATTTTTTTTAAGAAGGTACAAAATTCCACGATTTGTCCCACTTAAACTTGAGGAGATAAGTCTCAACCCATCTCATCAGGTCAAATATTTACGTCTAATTCTGGACTCTAAACTCGCATGGAAAGCAAAAACTGCAGAAAGAGCACGCAAGGCTGCATGCGCAATCTACTGTTGCAAACGAGCTATTGGGAAAAGGTGGGGATTCAAACCCAAAATTCTATCATGGCTCTATACGGCGATAGTGGAACCAATCCTTCTGTATGGCGCAGTTATTTGGTGGCCTGCTATGGCGAAAGCATCAAACGTAAACCTGCTAAACAAGGTCAGAAGGAGTGCGGCTATTGCAATCACCGGGGCTTTACGAACTACCCCGACAAAGGCATTATTCATGCTATTAAACTGGCTTCCGACAGAGCTACTTACAAGACAGCAGGCCAAGTGCACAGCTGTTCGATGAAAAGCCCAGCGACTCTGGCGTGAGGAGAACTTTGGTCACTCCACAATACTACGGAGAGATGGGCCAACATCAGCGAAAGTGGACCTTGCATTTCCGATTCCCTGTTTTCACCATGGTTTCAGGACAGTCATCCCGAGTAGGGAGGACTGGACCATAGAAACATATGGGATACAGGAATCGGTCGACAACCGATGGATCAAAAATGGAGGGAAGAGTTGGCTGTGGCGTGTTTTCAGAACAGCTAGGCCTGAAACTATCCTTCAGATTACCAGACCACTGCAGCGTCTTTCAGGCAGAGGTCATTGCGATTTATAAGGCAGTTGACTGGCTGAGAAGTCAGAAAATTTCCATAAGAAATTTAAACATCTTTTCTGACAGTCAAGCTGCTATCCAATCATTATCCAGCATGCATACTTCATCTAAAATAGCTATGGAATGCCGCTCACAACTGAACGTGATGTCACTTCACTGTGAAGTGCAGTGGCGGCTCGTGGGAGTGAAGTATGGTGGGGCTACTGGTACAAATTTTTCTATCACCAATATAAGTTCTTATGTGAGTTTCCACTCCACCCAAGAGGTGGAGCGTTAAGCAATTTTAAGTGATCAGGTTCCCCAAAAGTAGATTCGCTGGCAATCAAAGATATATTCCTATTACCGTGTTTTGAATATCATTTAAAGCTTTAATAAAAGTTCAGTGCACTCTGAATAAAAAAAATTGTTGAAAAACATTTGAACTCTTCCAACGAAACAACTTTTAGGCCTGTCGCACTTTTCAAAATAAATAATTTCTCTACTAAAATAAATGCAACAAAAACAACAATAACAATCGAAAAAACTAGTAATAACTAAATTCAACTAAAGCAACAATAACAAGAGCAAAAACCATCAATAAATAAATTCAGCAAAAACAGTTTTACATTGTATATAGTTCTTCAATCAACATCAACAACAAAAGCAATTTCTTTTATCTAGACGTTTTATTTGTATAAATATTCAACACGTCGATTTTTTGGTTGAGCAAACAAGTCAATCACCCTTTCATTCATTTTGAGTATTTCTTTAATGAATTTATTACAAACAGAGAGTACTGCAAGCGAAAACGAACAAAGGTTATTATCTTCAAAAAAACTGTAAAGCTGAACAATGGAAGACATATTTTGAAACATTTCGTTCGAATAGCGTAATATTAATAATATTTTCTACCAAATTCATATTTTGAAAATACCGAAAAAAATTTACTAAAATTGAAATTCAAACTTCTAGCAAGTTTTACACATGCAAGGAAAATCTTGTTAATTATTTATTTAATCAAAATCATAAATACCATAACCTGAAGAACCCTTTTCTGAAACAAACTTTAACTTTACAAAACTTTAAAAAAATACTAAACACTACGAAAGCACACTAAGTACTAATACCATGCACTACACTGATGAGACTACTATTGCATTAACAGTCATCACCTTCACCCCCTGCGGCCCGTCTTAAAAAAATTTTGCTCATGCCTGCTCAAAAATATTATTCAGACCATGCCAAGACTAAACGTTGTCGAAGCACTGAACGGGTTGCATATGATTAGCCCGTCCGCGATGTATCAACATGTTATTTCAAACACGCACACTCCCGCCGCTTCAGCATAGAATTCACGCAGCCATTCAAATCGAAATTCTCTTAATCGGGGCTAATTTCATGTAGCCCTTCCTCATAGTAAAGGTGGAAAATTGCCAAAGAGAAAATAAGTTTGAATTTTACTCTTAGATTTTACTCGGTTCAGGCCTTTGAATAGAGAGAACCAAGGAACTGAAATCGCTAAAGAGAATTGAAGCAATTAGCGACCATCGTAGAGCGAGACAGAAAACCACACTAGTTTTAGCATTTTGTAAACAAAAGAGCGCAGCGCCGTAGGAAAGAATCGTGTTTCAAATGAATATTATTCGAAAAGTTATATAACGTTAAAAAGTCGTGATGAAGCAAGATTTTACAATATTATATGATTCAACAAAAATTTATTTTACTATTATACATACAAAAACCAATACCGCTTATACCAATGAAAGTAAAACCTAATTAAATGTAACATTCACATTCCCTTAAAATGAACTAAATTATTATACTTATTTCCAATGGACAGCTTTTGCGTGGAGGTCTTACATATGTAATAAAGTCGGGTATTAGTGTACGTTTTTACAATGCACTCGATCAAACAGTTATAATGGCTATGCTTTTGTAAATGGTCAGCATATTCCTCAAATGAAATTTTTCCCAAGAGCTCTTCCCGGATACCTTTCTTGATAGCTAAGGTCGCACTTTTGTTGGTTATGTTCCCTTGAATCAAAATAACTCATTATAGATTGCAAAGATTAAACTTACTTTATTATCTGTTCCAATAGATGTTCTGGGAATATCGCTGTAGTTTACTTTCGTCTCCACTACCTTAAAAATAACAAAAAATGTTTAAAATATTTTTCAAGAAATAGTGTTTAAAGCTTGAATAAAATTAAATATTTTTACTCACCAATTTCAATAACGCCTTTGGTACTTCATACGGTTGGAAAAATTTTTTTACACCACGCTTAACCACGTACCCCGATTCAAAATAAAGCTCGCAAATTTTCCTCCAATTATTTCCATCCATTCGGAAGCCCGAGTTGGTGACGTTGGGAACCTGAAATGATGTGCAAAATGTTTGATGCCCCACTTCATTCTAGCGCTGCACCGACTCTAGACTGGTGAGCAGCACATGATTCGGTTTTGGCAATTAGTTTGAACTAAATGTATAAAGCAATTGCTTAGCATCGCGCGTGAATTGTTCAATGAAAACATTGATTATATGCAGATAAGTTGTGTTATTTCCATAAAACTGACTTTTAGCTACTCACCGGAAAAATGAAACACGACAAGATTTGCTTCCTAGCAAAGACTTGCAGCCAGGATAACAGCAACGCATTTTTGTAATTTACACAGATAATTGTTCACAATTTCACTACTTATTCACTTAAACGACTTATAGTACAGCACTTTTTCACAATTACATTACACTTTTCCACTTCATCTTTTATTTCCACCGAGGATTTTGCAAATTTACACAACGCGCCAAAAATCACCACGTGCAGCATCGAAGACAAAACGAGCGGAACCGGGCGATGTCGTCATCCCAATTTCGGATTGGCTGGACGGCGATGCAGTGTGAGTGCTTTTTGACATTTAGTTTGACCACAGCATAGCATCCGTGAAGAGCTTTTCAAGTATTGTACACCTTGCTGTGTGAGTAGTAAGCAGTATTGGTGTAATGTTTTTGGGTTACGGGCCAAGCAAGGGGCAACGTGGATTGATTATCGCTCTTTTCGGTAAATAAGTTGCGTATGTAGTGTAAATGCTTCACCGCCGCTTATGGGGCAGCATAGGCCATTTCGGTTCCTTATTCTCTCTATTCAAAGGTGCAGGCACAACGAAGCGAGTCGAAGAGAAAAACAAATTGTTCTACAGTGCGTGGCAAGAAGATTATGTGAAAGTAAACTACAGCATGGGCGAAAAAAATGGTACATTATATTTTGAAATGAAATGAAATTATGAAAACTATATTGAAATCTTTACTGATATTTTATTACATTTGCACTAATATAGGCTCATCAATAAGTGGTGGGGCTGAGCCCCACCAGCCCCAAAGGTGGAGCCGCCACTGATGAAGTGATTCTTTGTTGGGTACCGGGGCATAGTGATATACCTGGAAACTGCGAAGCAGATGCCCTAGCGAGAGCTGGCACCGAGCTTCAGGAATATACACTTAAACCCGAAGTCGGCCAACCTCTAGCTTCCATAAAGCTAGGATTTAAGCAGCACTACGTGGAGGCTGCGAATAGGGCCTGGCTGCTCGAAGAAAGCTGTAGTACAACGAGGCAAACTTGGCACGCACTGTGCTCCAAACGCACCATGCGGCTTCTCAATATAAGCCGCGAAACCCTGAATTCTGTCGTTTCCGTACTGACTGGACACTGTCTGATCGGCAGACACGCAGAAAAATTCGGTATCCCTTTCAATGATTTCTGCCGAAGTTTCAGATTGGAGGAAGCGGAAGAAACTATTAAACACTTTCTGTGCAAATGTCCGGCGCTATGCAGGAAGCGCATGCAAACCTTGGGCACGCCTTTCCAAGACAACCTCACGGAAGTAGCTGATCTGGACATTGGCTGCATAGCCGGCTTTATTCGAGAATCTGGATGGTTCTCGTCATCCCGCAGGTTCTTGTGCCGCCCTTAAATTCTGTGGTATTACAATGGGCCTCTCGTGGCCTAAGTGAGCTACTTTTGGATTAAATGGGGCTGCCACTACAACCAACCAACCTATTCTAGTTTTGACGAGAGATATCCGATTTCAAACTGATTCAAGTGCTGACATCTACACATGTCTGTTGAAGCTTTTACTGATCGTTTTCTTTCATATAACGTATCCATTCTTGTGATGAATATGCGACGCTATTTACCCTGCCTCAAATATATGTATTAACGATTGACCCACTTTGAAATGCATGGGCCGTTTCCATTGTATTGAGATGAATTCGTTTGTCAGATACGCATTTATTCATTTATTTATTTATTTATTAAGAATTCATTTTAGAAACTAGTATAGTCCATTTACAAGGCAAAATAAACAAAAGAGGAAAGAATTAATTAGCTAAGATACGCTTTACATTCTGATAATAAATGTAGAGTGACTAACTTGCAGAATATCGTGGTTTCGAGAAAGTCGCAACATCGGCAAAGGGTAGAAAGTCTCAGATCCGGCAGGATGTTATGAAATACGATAACATAACTGGTCAGAGAGGTTACAGTTTAATTTATGGTGGTGAAGCTGAAACAGAAAACACTTATGTAGGATGAATCTGTGGGATTGCAAATCCGAAAGTTGTGACAAAGAAACTCACTCTCCATATGGCATATTTGCAGGGGCGTAGCGAGGCGGGGGTGTTGGGGGTGTGACACCCCCCTAAAATTTTGTAGCGAGTCGGCATTTTCGTGCCGAAGTTGGCATATTCAAGAAATTTGATTGTAAAGTCGGACAGTCGGCAAAATTTTTTGGTCGGCATTTTCAACATTTATTACCCCCCCAAATTCATGAAGCTCGCCACGCCCCTGCATATTTGTAATTATAAATTTAATGGTAACGAAACGAAACACTTTGTGCTTTACTGATTCAATCATAGAGTCTAAATATTGATAGATGTAGTGTACTTGCGAGCAATTTTCAAGGATGTGTCAGCAACAACAAGGCTAGTGTATAGGTTGACGGAGAAAGGAATGTCAGTAAACTATGAGAGTCCCTTAAAACACACCTGGAGACACGAGAGGTACGTGCAGCTATTGCCACAATGTGAGGCTCAAATTTAAGTTTCGTGTCAAGAATCACACCCAGATCTTTTATTTGAAAAACAACCGTAAGTTGCATTTCGTGTAACGTATAGATATGATCAAGTTCACGGAGCTTTTAGAAATAGGACATTTTGTGACATTGTTCTCCAAACGGTTGCAATATAATTCTCTTTCGAGTGAATAACTCGGTAAGTTTTTAAGTAATCCGCATACAGAAGACACTGAGATGCTACGACCGAATGAAGTCCATTTATGTAGAGTAAGAAATGAAGACGACCTAAAATAGACCCTTGAGGAACAAGAGAAATAAAATGGAAGAGAGAATAATGTGCTCCACAAAGACTTACACGGCATGAACAAGAACTGATGTAGTGTTCAAGCCAGGAGAGTAATGGTCCAAACAACCCAAAGTGAATCAGCTTCCGCAGTGGAACATTTAGGTTGACAGTGTCAAATGCCTTACTGAAGCCAGTGTACACTACATGAACTTGGGTACGACTGTCGAGAGACTTTCCGACAGTTGGGGTGAGTTCAAGGAGATTCGTGGTGGTTGAACGGTTTTAAACGAATCCGTGGTGGAACAATGACAGCCAGCAGCTAAGAGGTTCGTATATTTTATTGTTGACAAGGCGTTCAAGAAGCTTGGGAAAACAAGAAAGTATCGAAATGGGACGATGGGAAGCATTGGAAGAGGATTTAGACTTGAGTAAAGGAAAAATATTAACTAGCTTCCACAAGTTGCGGAAGATACTGGACGATAAACTAGCATTGAATATATAAGAAAGTAGGACGCATAAAGAGGAGGCTATATACATTACTGGAAAAAACACAGCAATGCTCTCACCGATTTTCTCAAGAGGAGAACCTTGTTTATCGTCCCAGAAAACAGTATGAAGAATATTGAACGAAAACTTAAGAAAATTGAAATAAGATCAAAATAGCTTTGTTTGGTTAAAGTGCAGCGAACTATCGATAATAGCAAAGTTTTTATTGGATAGGCGAAGATCGTGATCTTTACGATATAAACTAAAAGTAGCCAAAAATTCAGAGCTAAAGCTGCAAGAGTGTAGCCAGGTTTCTGTCAAACAAATAAAAAAGTCGTTCGACAACTGGCACGAAAGATTAAGATGCTGCTGTTCCAGCGTATCCTTGAAATAAATAAGACTGTTGTCTGCTACCGAATGAAATTTATTTCTCCTACACTTTCTTTTATACATTAAATTTGCTTACTACTAACAATTGATTTTTGATTGGCAATAAGAACTTTTGCTGATGTTTTGATCAGTGCGCGAGCAATGACCACTAGTGAACTTTATGCTAAGGCAAAATTGCTTATTGCTTACATTGAGTTTTACAAAATTTGGGACACGGGTTGCATGAGCTTTGAAGCATATTCATTCAAAGTCCATGCAGAACATAAGTAAAGTGTACCTTAGTTTGTACAGCTGCAACTTGGTTCGTAAGTCACGTACGTTTTGATAGTTAATACTAATATAAAAAGCCGTGAGGTGCGACCCATAAGGTCCACACGGTCAACTTCCCAGTAGTATCTACATAGATATTAAAAATATTAAACACAATAATAATTATGGAAATAATACTACTGCAAATAATAAAAATTTACCCCTCATAAAAGTTATTGGAATGACTTCATATTAATCATAACATCTACGCGAGCGTCAATTGATTACGTAAGGATTTTGGTGCATTAGTTTGATTGATTATTCACGCGGATCAATCGAAGGGGGACAGGTTACAAAGCAGTTTTTTCATTAAAGTTAAAACATGGTGCTGTGAAGACTATTGAAAATCTGCTCCAATTTTGCAAATATTAATTGATTGACTTTACAGCAGTGTCTTTAGAATAAGAGATTTAAGGTTTTATGATTCGAATGAACCCTTTTACATGGTGGCTTTGAATGATTTTTAATTTTTAATTTAATTTTTTTTGTAATCATGAGAAAAGGTTTTGCTGGTTTCTCTACGAAAATTGATAAAATTTTATAAATTCTACAAACATTTATTATTACGATGTGCTAATCAGGTTAAAATTGTTTTTTTTTTTTTAAAACCAATTTTAACCAATTTTGTTTAATAAATTAAAAAAACCGATTTAATGATTTTTTTAAATAAAAAACATCATAAAAATGATAATACGCCTCGATTGACACCTTAATGATGGAAAGATTATATTTAGGTCTCGAGATATAATGAATGACGTAAATGACCTTGAACGTTTAATGATTTTTTATTTTTTTTTAATTTTTTTGTAATCATGAAAAAAACTCTTGCTAGTTTTTTACAACAACTATTTGGAGTATATAAATTATATAAACATTGATTACTTAAATTTGAAAATCAGGTTAAAAATTTTGTGTTATTGAAAAAAAACCTAATTTTTTGCACTTTTTTTTAAAAATTAAAAAACGGCTCCAAGAAATTTTTTAAAATTTTTTTAAAATCACATAAATGTCAATACACGTTGATTGACACCTTGTTTAAAAAAATCGTACGTTTGGTTCGCGAGATATAACGCATGACAGAAATGACCTTCAAACGGGCAAAACAGCAAACCCCCCCGACCGAAGTTTCCCAAAAACTAATTAGCTCCTAAGATTGCAAAGACGCTTCCTCAACGACCTCAACAAAGTCGATACAACTTTGTTTACGTGAGTTATGCTCGTAGAAAAAAGTGTCCACGAACGCACGTACGTACGTACGTACACACACACACACATACATATCCCTTTCTAAAAACACTTTATATATACTCTATAGACCTCAAACCGTAAAGAAATGTTGAAAATTTGAATTTCGATTTTCGAGGCGATTACAAAATTTTCCCATATACTGGGAAGTTAAAATAAATAAATAATACTAAATAAAAAAACCAAACCAAACTTATGTTGAATAAAATAATTACTTATATAAAAATACTACTTTTTACCTATATCAGGATATGAAGCATTTGCAAATAACGACGTAGAATTTGTTGAGGTAGTTGGTGGAACTAGTCATCAGATCGATGAAGACGTGGCTGATGAAAATACTTCGAACAATGGACGGTTAAGGCTTGGACCAGTATTTCACCTGGCCAGAAGTCACTTTTAATGTTATTTAAGTTATTTTCAAAGACGCCATGATGTGACGTATGCTTACCAAGAAACAAAGATTTGAATTACATTAATAGATGGTTTCGATTTCAAACACTGTGGCTCAGTGGTAGGAGCAACGTGCGTTGTAGACCGTGGCGAAGCGTGAGCATGACGTGCATTGCAGGACTTGGTGACAAAGATGGCTGCAACTATAGTGGTGCGAGTGTATCATTAACCAAATCACTCAAAGCGTGAGCATAAAATGTAGACTCAAATGTCCTTATTTTGAACAGTTGCAGTTTCAAAATAATGGATGCCTAAATATTTATAAATGCTCTATAAATGAAGATAATCTCTAGAATGACATTGTTCTTTTTGAATGAATGAATGGATGAAGAATTCGATTTATACTACCCACACTAAAACTGATAATAAGCTCACAGCTCATTATGAGCTTGGATGTCATACGTGTAGCCTAATGTAACTAACAATTGGACTGTCCGTATAATCTTTCAAAGAAAAAAAACAAGTGCAATTGGATTTACTTCTTTGTCGCAAACACCGGATACACTTTTGTATAGCCTCTTAAACGCATACCTGTGGTAATTATCTTCAAATTGTTTGAAATTTGCTGCCATATGTCAAATTTGAAAATAAAATTGCACTCAATTCAATTTCTCTGCCCATAGATGGCACTTACAACAGTAAATTTTTCACTTCATTGAACTTCAAATGATGTATCTTTTACTTACTTATCGCCACCAGCTCTTTATGAGCCAGATTTAGCTCATTATCAGCTGCAGTCTGTCAGTAGTAGTATTATTCTTACAGTGAAAGAAATGCTATTAGGAGCTTTTCCTTGACATATTGTGTCAAAAAGGGTGCTGTATATTAATCTCCAAATGATTATAAATTTTTTAGCTTAACAATATATTACGGAAACAATTTACATTATAATATTCAACACTAAGCAAGACGGGCGATGAGCAACATGTGTACGCAAGAAAATAAAAATGCAGAAAGAATCATGTTGTGACATATTGGTGAAAATAGCAACTATTTATATGAGGGCTGCCATAATCCTCCCTCGGTGTGATATTGTTTACGAAGCACATGTGACGTGACATCTTACGTTAATAGCATTCAGGCCAATACCACTGCTGACTCCGTCCTAGTTAAACCTTGGCAGACCTTGCGGTACGTTCAAAAATTGTAGGCACTAGCCTGGCCGTGAAGGTTTAGTTGAGTTCATACCCCTCATTAGTCCCTGGCCCGGCTCTGAGAATCCCTCAGTCGCAGCTTACAGGAACAGAAGATCTGCGTTTTAAGCCCTGAAAAGCTGGAAGATTTACCCCCTTCCACCATGGCCTCTCCTAGAAGAACAGTATTTCCATTGAATGGGCAACCACCACAATAGAGGCTCACAGAGCCTCTATTCCAAAACAAGGGGCAGCTCATAAAAGAAGCAGATGTAATTATCAGCCCATAATTAGGCAATTGTTTAATTGTAGGTCACCAAAAGACCAAGGTAGGTCACGTCTAATCCTGTAAAGGGCATGCCTTTTAATGAAACGGCCAAGCACAGCTTGATATGGACTACCTTCGATGGGAGTAGCAGCGACGGAACCATCTCACCATCAAACTGGAAGATGATAGAGATCGCTTTCTCTGGGTGTACAAACCCATACTGGAGGCAAATTCTAGCCTTCTCCCAAGCTCTGACGTAAACAGATAGTCTGCGCAGATCAAAGTTCAGCGGATCTAAACAAACAGGTTATCGACAGATTGGGAGAAGTCTGCCCCAGAGCGAAGATTGACGCTGTCTCTAGGAAAGACATCCCAACTCGGCCTCAGTCTCGGGCATGGATGCCGTCGGAGCCGTTTACACTGGAGGAAATCATTGAGCTGATTAAGCTCAGCAATGTTCACCTTTCGGTAAGCAGTTACAAGGTAGCCAAGCGAGCCAACAATAGACAGTGAGAGGCGCTTATAATCCTCAATGACAAGTCTCTATTGAAGTTTAAGGATTCACACCACCCTATGGTTTCTCGCCTATCACCCTACGACTATATCACAAGGATCGTACTGGGAAAGCAGTACGTGAGTGAGGTGACTGAAGAAGCATCAGTGGACCCAATGATGGACTTCTCCGAATCAGATCTTCTCACCGATGACAGAAAAAGCAAAACCTCTATTGCGGGGCTGGCTGCAGATTTTCTCTAATCTCTCGACTTTACTGAGAAACCCATGTTCTTATCTGACGAAGAGGTGGCTAAAACCTTGTGTGGTTTTGCCTCAGCAGGTGTCTCCAAATAAACCATCAACACTCTAAGGTGGTACCTGCCTCACTGCTCCTCCACCTGGCCTAAAAAGGAGAAGACCTATTGCTGGCCCAAGAACATTGCGTTCTAGGCAACCTGGTTTGTAAGCTCAACATGAAAGGATGCAGGAAAGACCCCTCCACACATTAGGTAAGCCAAAAACTTGCATTATAATAAAGAAAGGCTTGAAGTTTTAAGCTTGTAAAATTTCAGTTACCTGGACACCGTTGCCATTGCAGTGGAAAGGCAGTCCAAACCTCTTTAAGCGGTCTCCTGCTATATGGCACACGATGTTGTGTCACCTACCTTGAAGAGCTTGGAAAGGATCAGAACAGAGGCCACTACAAGAGGCATCCCTATAAAAGTCGTGGACGCCAGTTGTCACCACCGTATTTGGGGAAGTAGCGACACAAACAAACGGGGTGAATCATTCTTTGAATTTATTTGACTGCATGACGCAGCCCCGATTTTTAAAAAACAGGACCCTACTTTCATGACAGCAAGTCGTAGAGAGGTTTTTGACTACATTGTAATGAACAAGCACTTCCACCATGCTATCAAAAGATGGAATATATCACAAGAAAGCTCGTTGTCCGACCATCTATATATAATGTTCGATGTGGATTTTGACCCTCCGATAAAACAAACCTTTAGCAACGATAAAAATATGGATTGCCCTCAAATATCAATCAGTATTCGAGTCTGCCCTTGAAGGTGAACCTCCAAAGATTGAAGACACATGTGGTCTCGAGGAAGCCGTTGGAGCCCTCACATCTGCCTTCAGTGAAACAACAAGGTCTGCATGCAGTCCAACGAAGCCTAAAGGGAAATACAAGCCCCCATGGTGGAGTAGTGACATCACGGAGCTGCGGAACGAATGTCCTTTAAATTTAATTATAAACTCAAACTGAAGGAGTTTCAATGCTCCATCAACAAAGCTAAACGCACCTCGTGGAGAAGTTTCTGTGCTGAAATAGAACGCTCCAAGTATGTAAATCGTCTGCAAAAATACAAGACGAACTCACCCTCATTTTTAGGGTTTGTTAAAGGTGCAAATGGGATCTAGACGAAAGCCAACTCCAAGACGTTATCCATTCTCATGGCACTCCCCGGGTTGTGAAGGTGTGGCTAACAAAGCTGATCCCCATACGCTCCAGAACTGTTTGTCAACCACTGTGCCTGGAAATAACAGGCTTTTACACTGAAAGCCTTCAAATACCCTGGCATGCACAATATCTCCCCTGTTGAGAACCAACAGGAAATCCACTCAGTATTGCCATGGCGAAACGCCCGAAACATACCTACGGATGGCTTCTATTCCACAGCATTGGCAAGAAGCTACAATAGTCTTCATACCTAAAGCGAGTAAGACCCCCCACTTTTTTTCCTTAGGATTATAGGCCTATCGGTCTCACTTACTTTCTGCTGAAAAGACTGAAAGAGATTTACTTGAGAGCTGCTCGGAAACCACTCTCCAATGCGCAGCACACATACAAGAAAGAGAGATTGGTTTAAACAGCCTTCCACTTGCTCACCAGCCACATCGAAAAATCGTTAGCGATAAAGAAGAAACGCAATTAGTTTTTCACGAAATGGAGAATACATTCAACACCGTCAGCCATGAGGCTATAAGAAATGCATTTGGGGAAAGCAATGTCGATGAAAAGTTGATGGATCTCATTGAAAAACTGCTCAGTAGCAAGAAAATTAACTCCACAATAGAAAAAAAGCACCTTAAGATGGCGGCACTGCAGAAGCACCCCACAAGGCCGGATTCTATCACACCTTCTATTTAGCCTAGTGGTGAACAAGCTTCTGTCAAAAATAGAAGCGACTAGCTGTAAAGTCGATGCCTATGCTGACGATGTTGCAATAATAAAATCAGGAAAAATCATCAACACGCAATCGGAAAGACTAAACTTTACGCTAGCTATTCTCAACAAACGTAGCGAGGATTTTGGTCTAAACATAAGTGCGCAGAAAGTAAACATGTGCTTTTTATTATAAGATGCAAAATTCCGCGATCTGTCCCATACAAACTTGATGAGATAAATCTAAACCCATCTCATCAAGTAAAGTATCTAGGTCTTATTCTGAATTCAAAACTCGGATCGAGGGCGAACATAGCAAAAAGAGCTCGTGAAGCGGCATGCGCATTCTACTGCTTCAGAAAAGCGGTTGGAAAAAGGTGAGGATCGTGACCCAACATTGTATCATCAAGTCTTATGTATGGTACAGTTATTTGGTAGCAACTATGGCGAAAACGTCAAATGTAAACCTGTTAAACAAGGTCTGAAAGATCACAGCTTTTGTAATTACCGGGCTATACGCACTTCTCCGACAAAGACATTGTTTATGCTATTAAATTGGCTCTCGACTATATTCCTTATGAGACAAAAGGCCAAGTGCGCTGTGATTCGATTGAAAGATCTTCATATCTGGCACGAGGAAAGCATTGGCCACTTCTCCAACTCTTTGTTTCCACCATGGTTTCAAATCAGTCCTTCTAAGAAGGGATGATTTGGCCATAGAATAGAGTGAGATACAGGAAACGGTCATCATCTACACTTATGGATCAAAAATCAATGGAAAAATTGGCTATCCTTGCGGTTACCACACTAAGTTAGTGTTTTTCAGGTAGAGGGTATTTCAATATACAAGGTAGTAAACTGGTTGAGAAACTAGAAAATTTCCACATAAAATCTAAACACTTTCTATGAAAGTCAAGCCGCTATGCAATTACTATCAAACGTGTTTTCCTCATCCAAAATTGTAATGGAATGTCGCACACAACTGAACGCGATGTAAGCAAGATCTGGCACTGAGTTCCAGGGCTATACACTAACACTCCAAGTTGGCCAACCTCTAGCCCCCATAAAGCTAGGATTAGATGAAGGCTGCAAACAAGACCTAGCTTTTGGAACAAATCTATAGGACAACCAGGCAAACTTGGCACGCACTGAGCAGCTCCTCAACATGACCCGTGAAACATTAAGTTTCATTATATCCTTACTTACTGGGGCATTCACTGAATGACAGACATGCAGAAAGATTCGGTGTCCCTTTCAACGATATCTGCCAAAGCTGTAGATCAGAAGAAGAGAAGGAAACGATCCATCATTTGCCTATCACTATCTAGGAAATGCATGTAAACTCTAGGCACGCCCTTCCTGGAGAAATCCACGGAAGTAGCTTATTTAAACATTAGCTGCACACAACAGTCAAAATGGTTCGCGTCATTTGGTACGCTCTAGGACCGTCCTAATCTTTTGTCGTATTACAATGGGAATATCATTCCCTAACTGACCCATTTTTTGATAAAAGGAACTGACACTGCAATCAACCAGCCAACAAAACGTTCAGTTGACATTGCATCTGCTTGGTCGGCGACAAAAAGATTGTAGAAGACGTCGCCAACTCTTTCGACAATTTGTTACGGGTCAGTGTATAGTGGATTTAATAGTTTTTCGCCGAATCCTTTCTTACAAAGACGTCAGTGCTGCTCCTCGGAACTTGGTGAGCAGCACTCACGATGTAAATTTTTAATAAAAATTTTGCTGTCGGTAAAAAGTGATGGTAAGTGGTGGTTCTCATCCACTTAGGACCGACAAATCGAGTGAGAGCTCGAAAGAGTGCCGTTTAAAATTGTGCACTCTGATCGGTAGTAACGATCTCAAGTGCTCCGGATCGTGTGATCCAATTTGTGGTGAAGGCGGTTGAAATGGTATCCGCAGTACTGTCTGGAATCGGAATGGCCTCCCGTCGACGATCAATCATCGTCAGCAAGTAAATATTTCCCTGCAATGGTTGCAGTGGACCCACAATGTGTACATGTTAAACACGATTATCAACTTTCGGAAAGTGTCTTGGAGCTTTGACAACATGTCGATTAATCTTCGGTCGTTGGCACGATGTACAGTTGCGTGCCAAAATCAAAATATCTTTCTACATTCTCGATCATACGTAGCGTTCAATAATAGATTTGGCTGTCACGCGTCCACTACGATGTGACATACCATGAATTTGGGTAAACATCGCTTTCCGCAGGGTTAGCAGCACAAATGGACGAGGTACCACAGTTGCCATAACGCAGGACAGGGTTTTTTCTCTGGCCATCTAAAACGGTTGCAGCTTCAGTTCTGAACTGAAGTATAAAAGGTGCTGCAGTTCTTTTTCATTTTTCTGTTCCTTTGCAATGTTTCCGGCATTGGTGACAAATGGTAGTTTGAATGTTTCAACAATTCTGGAAAGTGCGTTTACTACAAAACTGAGCTGGCCTTCGAGGTAAACAATTTTTGTAGAAAGTTGTCCTATATACTTCAATTGGCTTGACTGTCTTCAAGATGCCATTTCTGTGCGTTGATTGAAGTCAAAAGTTAGCAGCTTATGATCAGTTTGGATCACAAAATCATGTGTTTTCACCATGTAGCGAAAGTACTTTAATAATTCATACGCAGCAAGCAGCTCACTTTCAAAACCGATATGTTTCTTAAAGACAAATTGAAAGGGCACCCACATATTTTTCACGTGTGGTTACAACACTACGTCAATTGCAATCGCAATCGTTAATATTCAGTCGGTGCTACTCCTATGGGATGTGTCAATAATGATGCGTTTGCGGAAAGTTCCTTACATCTATCAAAAGTATTTGACGTAGCTTGGGTCCATAAAACATGTCGTCTATCATTTTCGTGACAATTGACAAGCTGTGCATTTTAAGTGGCTAGTATTTTGGCGGCATTTTTGACAACTAAGCGGTAATAATTTAAAAACTCATGTTCCTGGATATTTTTTGCCTCTTAATGACCTCAATTCGCAAATATAATGGCTTGATGCCATCATTAGTTCTTAGGTCGCCTTGGAGTTTTACGCTTCAGATGCAGCAATTTGCCTTTGAAGACTTTTTATTGCACCTTCCTCTCTCACGTCATCGCATTGTAATGAAATGTGTTGGGAAGGCTAAAGATATCGTTACGAAGTTCTAGCCAACCGGCCTTTTTCTCGTTGGCCTCATGTACGTTAAGTCCCGGGGACGAGGCGATAAACCCCTTTGCCGTACAGACTAGTTTGGATCTGCCCTCTATCTAGCTAGGGGATTCAGCAGCTAGGCTCTGTTTGCAGCCTCTATTTAATACTGTTTGAAATTAAGCTAAACGGATCCCGATGGATGGCCCACTTGAGGTTTTAGTGAATACTGTTGGAGCTCAGTGCCATGTCTCAGTTAGGGCATCAACCTCTCAGTTCACAGGTATATCACTATGGCCCGGCACCCAGCAAAAGATCAATTCACAAAGAAGCGACATCACGTTCAGATGTGTACAACATTCCATTACAATTTTTAACGAGGTTTACACGTTGGATACTGATTGGATAGCGACTTGACCATCACAGAAAATGTTGAGATTTCTTATGAAAATTTTCTGATTTCTCAACCTGTCCACAGCCTTGTATATTGCAATTAACTTGGCCTGAAAAACACTGCAGTGATCTGATAACCGGAAGGATAGTTCCAGGGCCAGCTGTTCAGAGAAAAAGCCAACTTTTCCATCCATATTTGATCCATCAGTGTAGATGTCGACCGATTCCTGTATCCTACTTCTTTTCATGATTCAGTCATCTCTGCTATGGATGACTGACTTGAAACCGTGGTGGAAGCGGGAAAACGGAGAAGTGTGGTATACTTCCCCTGGCGGCGGTGCATCTCTCCGTAATATGGTGGAGTGGCCGGTATTCCCTTCATGCTAACGATTTAAAGCTTTCAATCGAATCGCAGAATACTTGGCCTGCTGTCTCGTAAGGTGCTTCATTGGGAGCCAGTCTACTAACACGAACAATGACTTTGTCGAATTGGTGAGTATAGCCTCGGTACTTGCCCAGCTGCAATCTTTCTGCCCTTATTTAGCAGGTTTGCGCTAGATGTTTTTGCCATCAGTTAACCACGCAATACAGAAGGATAGTAATGGCTCTTTTGCAGCAGTAGATTACGCATGCCGTTTGCGCGCATTTTCTGCTATATTCGCCTTTCATGCTAGTCTAGAGTCCAGAAGTAGACCTAGATATTTTACCTGAGGAGATGGGTTTAGATTCACCTCATCAATTTTTGGTGTGACAAATCGCGGAATTCTGTATCTTCTTGTGAATAGCGCAAGTTCCGTTTTTGTGGATTTATCTTCAAACCACAATATTTGCTCCATTTGTCTTTCTGAAAAAGTAATGGCAAATTTACTATAGCTACATGTCAACATAGAATATGGCTTTGCAGCCGGTTGCTTTTATTTTTGACGGCAGCTTATGTTGCACAAGGTTCCACAGAAGGATTGATAGTACCCCAGCGTGTGCTAACTTGC
>OZ012661.1:70054747-70112584 GCA_963942545.1 Oxycera nigricornis
AATGTAACGTATGTAATGTATGTGATGAGGTTATTGTTGCGTCATCGTGCAAAAATGGTGATTGCACGTGAAGCGCGTGGTAGGCCAAATGATGGGCGTCTTCTTCTTTACTCCTCTAAAGTTATAATCTTCTTCTCACTAGAAAGAAGTTATACTCGAAAAGGATAACAATATATATATGAGGGGGACCTACCGGCATTCCGAAGATTGCCACATGTTTGGCGCAGTCCAAAAGAACAGGTGGCCGATATTTCTAATATTGTAATTGCCGAAATTTAAGGCAACTTGTAGTCTACCTAACTTTCCAAGGCAGACTTTGCTCAAACGTTTCTTTCAATCGCCTTACCGGTATGAAGGCAAGGGTTGCCGATTAAAACTAGCAACTTTGTCTGGCTATGGAACAATTCTGCTCGAGTGCTAGCCTGGTTCCTTCCTTTTATTCACAAATTTCTTTGTACATTAAATTTGCTTATTCTATAAAATTCCTACTCTAGTTTTAAATCTACTTACCATAACCAATCGAACGCGATTCAAATAGCTTCCCACGGAATTCGTCGCTTGCAATATTGCTTGCATCGCATTGACCCAATTGTACTTTTGCTTACTCTGGGTTTAATGCTCTACTAAGAGTTTCTCACGGTAAATTTAGATTGACATGTGAGTTCGAGAATATGCTTAATAGAGAGCTTACTGAAATTGGTGTGGGACATCACAAGAGCTTGTGTGGGACATAGTTGTGTATTGGCTAGTTCCAGGTTTGGAGCTGGGAATACACTACACCCCTTTCCTTTAGAAGAGTATTTGTTAGAAAATACGACTGATTGGTTGTGGTATTTTGTTTTACAGTTATGCCTATTGTTACGTGACTCTGATGACGAGATATGATTTCGTATTAAGTATAGAGTGTACAATAATTTTACAATGATTGAGTAAATCTTTTATATAATTTAAGTCTATTATTATGTATCCATTTACATTTGTCTTCTATCTCTAATAGTGTATTTACATTGTTTGTGTTTATTACTTTATATGGGCCTTTATACGATTTCTGGTTTTCTTTCTATTTTCTACTGTTATCAGTGCTAGATCCCCAATGTTTAAATGAAGAGGTTTTGTATATGCTGTTTTATTGCTCCTAGCTAATTTTGTTTTCTCTATTAATTCTCTGGCTTTTGATGCAGATATTTTTAATCTTAGCTTCAACTCATTCGCGTAATTTTCAATATCATAGATTCTATCTGTGTTTTCTAAAGTGTCGTTTGGCAAATAAGAAAGTTTTCCGAAAACCACTTCGTATGGTGTGTAGTTAGTGTGCACGTGTGGGGTTGTATTATACGAGAATGTATAATATGGTATCCATTCGGCCCAGTTATTGTCATCAACGAATGCCAACAGGTATTTATTGAGGACACGGTGGTTTCTTTCTACTACACCTAACGTCTCTTGGTGGTACGGAGTTGAAAAGATTTGTTTAATTTGTAACAGTTCGCAAATGTTCTTTAGGAGATTATTGGTAAATTCTGTCCCTAAATCGGTTTTTAAAATTTTGAAATGACCGTATTGTAGTATAAAATTGTTTACTAAGGCCTTTGCTACTGTCTTAGCTTCCTTACTTTCTAAGGGTATAGCCATGAAATATTTCGTTAATTCGCATTGTATAGTTAATATATATCGAAAATTGTTTGAAAGTCTTAATGGGCCTACGATGTCAGCGCTTACTATTTCAAAACTAGTAGAGGGTGTATCGGTTTTTATCATTCTTTCCTTTATGTGCCTTGTGATTTTGTTATATTTGCATTAGTCACATTGGCTAATGTGGTGTCTTATCATTCTATTCATGTCCCTCCAACAGTATCGTTGTTTCAATTTTAAAAGTGTTTTACGGATTCCTGTAAGTCCTCCGTGTGGCGATTCGTGGAATTCTTTGATAAGTTCATTTTGTTTGGCGATGTCATTAATTCTTTTGGGGGGTTTATATATCATAATCTTTAACTGGATATCCATTTTTCGTTGCAACGTATTGAATAATTTCTTAAATTCTTCTTTGGGTACGTACCTGAATATTATATCTTCCATAGATAGAGCTAGCTCGTTTATATTATGATTCCGCGAATAATTCAGTAGCTTTTTCACTACAGAAACTAGTTTCGTGTTTGAATTATCGTTACAGTTATTGCGAGATTTCACACTTTGCTTGTCGCTGGCGGAAACGTATTTCTCGTGAGCTTTATCGCTAAAGTGGACCATTAAATTATCTTTCTCTTTTGAGATTATTATACTTTCTTTATCGTTGCGCAACATATTAAATTTTAGTTTAAATGCCCCTGTTATATCGGATAGTGAAGTACAATCGAACACATAGAGGTGATCAATCTCCCGTTTTCTTTTGTCGCTTTCGTTATCGATTTATATGCTTGTTTTGTCACTTTGTTGTTTTGTCGCCATGCTTCTTGTTATCGCCATAAGTTTCTTGCTGATACTTTCGTCATTGGTTGGGGGTATCATTGATTTTAGTATTTCTGAGTCTATTTGTATTCTTGACAATGCATCGGCATTTGTGTTGATATTACCCATTTTATACACAATTTCAAAATCATAGTCCGATAAATCTAATCTGATTCTTGTCAACCTCGAGGATGGGTTTTTGTGTGTGAACAACGATACTAAAGGCCTATGGTCTGATACTACTGTAAACTTTCGTCCATACAAATATGGTCTGACGAAATTTATTCCCCAGTGTATCGCCAAAAGTTTCTTTTCGATGATTGGTTTATTCAGTTCATGTTTGTTCAACGATTTACTCGCGTATGAGATTGGTAAATCAGAACCGATCTCTCGTTGTGACAGAATCACACCTAGTGCAAAATTTGATGCGTCAGTAGTCAATACAAAAGGTTTTTCAAAATCTGGATACTGTAGTATTGGTGGTGACATCAATTTTTGTTTTAGTAGATCGAATGTTTTTTGCTGCTCTTCTTCCAAAATAAACGGTGATTTTTTCTTCAATGAAGAGTTCAAACTCTTTGCCGTTTCTGCAAAATTTGGGATAAAGCGTAATAGTTACAAAAAGCTACGAATCTTCTGACGTTATCAGCGTTTTTGGGAATTGGATAATTCTTTATGACCTGGTGTTTGGCAGGATCTGTTCGTATCCCGTCTGCTGTAATGAGCTGTCCTAAATAGACTACTTCCGATTTTAAACATTTGCATTTATTCGGATTCAGTTTGAGGTTGTATCTGAGTAATCTTTGCAGAACTTTCAATAGATTATCATTATGGTGTTTGATGCTGCATCCAAAGACCATAATGTCGTCGACATAAAGAAAAGCTGAATGACTTAAACCAGTTAGTGCAATGGTAAGCATTCTTTGAAAACTGTTTGAGGATATTTTAAGTCCAAATGGTAGCCTTTTAAACTGATAGTATCCGTTGCTAGTGGAAAATGCTGTCAAAGGTCTGGAGTCTTTCTCTAGTTCAATTTGGTGGAAGGAACTCGTCATATCTAAGGTGGAGAAGTATTTGGCTCTACCTAGTTTGTCGAGCACATCTTCCAACCTTGTCAATGGGAATTTTTCATTGACTATCTTGTCGTTCAACTTTCTGAAGTCAACAACAAGTCTCTATTTCTTAGTATCGTCAGAACTTTTCTTTGGTACAACTAGCAATGGTGAGTTGTATGGGCTTATTGAAGGTTCTACAATGTCGTTATCCTCCAATTCTTGGACTTGTTTCTGTATTTCCTCGTTCTGAGTGTGAGGTGCATACTGGTGCATCGTCAGTGGTATTGAGCCTTTGCTTGTAAAAGTTATTCTTACTTAGTTGTTCCCCTTCAAGGTGAAAAACATCTTGATATTGTTTAATAATATCTAGCAAGCTCGTGTTTGCGTGTTCATCTAAGCTATTTGTGTTTATGACGTCCAGTAATCGGTTCAAACGTTTGTTGTCGAATGTTTGTTTAGTTTTCAAAATGTTATAGTTTTTCAAAGGTTCTAGTTCTAATTCGAAGTTTTTGAGTGTTATATTGTGTTCGCTAGTGCTTAACACTTTAACGTGGCATACACCTCTTGCTGGGATAATGCAGTTCCCTAAGAATACTCCGTTTTGGATTTCCTTGTTAAAAATGACGCTGTCTTCGGATCTGTTAATTTCTATTGGAATCATGGCTTCAGTTTTCGCCGGGATGACAATTTGTGTCATGTTGATTTTTCTGGTGTACATAGGTATTGTAATGTCTTTGTCAAGGATGCAAAAGGTAATAGTATATGACTCGAAATCTATTTTGCACATATGTTCACTGAGTATATCTCTTCCGTATATACCATCAGTTTCAATTGGAAAGTCCTAACTACTACGTGGAAAATGTTAGTTATCATCTCGTTTTCGATGATAAATTGTTGCTTGGTACTTCCTAGAGACATTGTTGTCTTGTCTGTTATGCCTGTAAGTTTGCATTTATTTTCGGGTTGTAGATCGATATTTTTGCGAAATAAACTATTATTCTTGAGTATCGAGATATATGCACCTGTGTCTACTAGTAATTTCATGTATCTTTTCTCATTATTAACTTCCCAGTATATGGGAAGTTCTTGTAATCGCCTCGAAAATCGAAATTGAAATTTTCAACATTTCTTTACGTTTTGAGGTCTATAGAGTATATATAAAGTGTTTTTAGAAAGGGAGATGTATGTTTGTGTGTGTGTGTGTGTGTGTGTACGTACGTACGTACGTACGTACGTACGTTCGTGGACACTTTTTTCTACGAGCATAACTCACGTAAACAAAGCCGTATCGACTTCGTTGAGGTGGCAATCGAAGCGTCTTTGCAATTTTAAGAGCTGATTAGTTTTTGGGATACTTCGGTCGGGAGAGTTTGTTGTTTTGCCCCTTTGAAGGTCATTTCTGTCATGTGTTATATCTCGCGAACCAAACATACGATTGGCATGGTTAAGGTGTCAATCGACGCGTATCAACATGTTTGTGAATCTATTAAATTTTGGAAAAAAATATTTGGAGCCGTTTTTTAATTTAAGAAAAAAAAAGTGCAAAAAATTAGGTTTTTTGGAATAAACAATAAATTTTTAACTTGATTCACGGAAGATAGTATTCAATTTTTCTAAAATTTATATATCACAAGCAGTGTTTGTAAAAACAACATCAAAAATTTTTCTCATGATTACAGAAAAAATTAAATAAAAAATACAAAATCATTAACAGGCATCCTGATCTTCAAGGTTATTTCTGTCATGCGTTATATCTCGCGAACCAAACATACGATTTACATGGTTTAGGTGTCAATCGACGCATATTAATATTTTTGTAAATCCGTTAAATTTTTAAAAAAACCGTTTCAGCCGTTTTTTTAATTTAAGAAAAAAAAGTTCAAAAATTAGTTTTTTTTAATAAACAATAAATTTTTAACCTGATTTATGAAAAACAGTATTCAATATTTATAAAATTTATATATTTCAAGCAATGTTTGTAAAAATAACATCAAAACTTTTTCTCGTGAATACGTAAAAAATTAAATAAAAAATAAAAAATCATTAACAGGCATCATGATCTTCAAAGTCATTTCTGTCATGCGTTATACATGTCTCGCGAACCAAACATACGATTTGCATGGTAAAGGTGTCAATCGACGCGTATTAGCATTTTTTGTAAGTCTGTCAAATTTTGAAAAAAAATATTTGGAGCCGTTTTTTAATTTAAGAAAAAAAAGTGCAAAAAATTAGGTTTTTTTAATAAACAATAAATTTTTAACCTGATTTACGAAAGATAGTATTCAATTTTTATAAAATTTATATACTTCAAGCAATGCTTGTAAAAACGTCATCAAAACTTTTTCTCATGATAACAAGAAACATTAAATAAAAAATACAAAATCATTAACAGTCATCATCTCACGAACCAGATATAATATTTGCATCATTAAAGTGTCAATCGACGTGTAGTAACATTTTTGTGATTATTTTAACATTATAAAAATCCGTTTCAACGGTTTTTTTAATTTAATAGAAGAAAATGCGAAAACTTGAGGTTTTTTTCATAAAAAATATTTTTTTAACCTGATTTGCACAACACAGTAATTAATGTTTATCAAATTCATACATTCCTATCAGTTTTTGAAGAGAAACCAGCAAACCCTTTTTCATGGTTCTGAAAAAAATCAATTAAAAATAAAAAAATCATTCAAAGTTACCATATGGAAAGGGAACATTTGAATGATATTACCTTATATCTTTTATTCTGTCAGTGTTTTGTTGTAAAGTCAATCAAAGTTTTAAAATGTTTGGATAATTTGAGCAGATTTTTGATAGTTTTTGCAGTCTTTTAATTAAAAAAACCGGCTTAAATTTTCAAAGCCCTCATAATTTCTAGCACATTTGCATTTGTGGTAATCAATCATCATCACTCATTCACCAAAAGCCTTGCGTAATCAATGGATGCTCCCGTAGATGATATGATTAATATTAACTCATTCCTGTTACTGCTATGAATACCTCTCATTATTATTATTTAAAGTAGTACTTTTTTCGAAATAATTATTGTGTTTAATATTTTCAATGTTTATCTAGTTATTACTTGGAAGTTGACCGTGTGGACCTCAAGGGTCGCACTTCGCGGCTTGTTGTTATATATTTTTACATAATTAGTGCTTATATCCGTTATTCTATATATTCTGTTAGTTATATAAGATTTAGGTTTTACAATATTTTTGGCCAAGTTCTCTATTCTTCGTCCGGGAGGTTGCCGATTTCCTCTCGGGCGGTTGTCAAGTTTCCCTGATCTGATATTATGCGGAATCTCCTATTATTATCTCTATTATTATAGAAATTTCTACTATTGTTGTTTATACTGTTTCCATTTCTGTTATTGTTGAAATTTCTATCTGTGTGCGAGTTTCTAGCACCGTTGAAATTTCTGCTGTTGAAATTTCGGTTATTGGGTGGTCTACCATTAAAATTTCGACTAAAAAAATTATTATTCTGAATACTATCGCGTGGTCTTCGTTGAAAGTTTTGAGTAGCATATCTAGTTCTATTATTATTATTGTTTGTGTATCTGTTGTTGAAATTTCTGTTATTTCTGTTAATGTAGAGTATATTATTTTGTTGAGTTCCCGTGCTTTCTACTTCTATGGCTAGAGAGATTACTTCACTCAGATTTTTAGGTCTTGCTGCGAATATCGTTTCCCTTATCTGGTCGTTCAGACCGTTTTTGAACACTGTTAAAGCGTATGTATCATTCACGCTGTGTATTGCTTGTTTTGCAGCCTGTATTGGGTTTGGACCTAGTTCATTTACTTGTAGTTGGTTTAGCTCATTAACCAAATTTAGTATTTTGTCTTTATATGTGGAAATAGGTAACCGTTTTTGTGTAATGGTTGATAATTGTGTGTGGACTTGAGGGATTGTTTTTGGGTTTTTATATTTTAGTCTTAGTTCGTTTTCGAAATTTTCTAAATCTGTTACATTTGATGTGTTTAATGACGTTCTTACATTAGGGCTAAGTTTCACATGTAAGATGAAATCTAGCAATTCGGTTTTTCCTTCTTGCGTTAGTTTTTTGCCAATGAGTTTTACTACTATTAAAAATGTCTCGAGCTCAAAGAACTTACCGTCAGAACTTGGTTTGGTTTTAATAGCTGTTTCAATGTTAAATTCCACCATTGTAGTGTAGGTAATATCCTCATCTACTTTTAAAAAAATATTTCCGGCGTTCAGCCGTTGGATTAGACCTGAAATCAGTGCCTTATTGATGTTTGAAATTAATTATTTGAGTTATATTTCTGTGCCTTCTTTGAGTTTCTAGATCTAGAAATTCTTTTTCAACTTCTATTGCGGATTCTAATTTTTCTTTGAGTGTTCTTACCGTGTAGGTCTTTCTTTTCTCTAGATTCGATAAAGTCGTTTGTAGTTCGACTAATAACTCTTTCAATCTGTTTGTAGGCATCTGAGAAGACTTTTGTGTTTAATTTTCTAAACATTATTCCTGCCTAAGACAATGTTCCTATCTACTATTTTTCTAGTATACTGTTTTTGTCTGTTGTTATATATGTATAAGAATGTTAAGATGACTAAAAAGAAGACCGTTGTACTTATTGTTTGTTTATATTCAATGAATATATTTGAATTTGTGCTACTACTATTGTCCATTTTTGTAAATTATAAAATATAATGTATTGCTTTTGCATAATTGTTTGATTAATTTATTTGATTTTAGGTCATTTTATAAAATCATTATTTTTTTAGTTTGTTTAATTGCTGGGTAAATTTCGTTTTCTGCTCACCTGTGGAGATGTGTATCATCCTGTGTAGAAGTGCTTTTTGGCGTCTTGCAATGTATGCTTTCCCTCCTCGTCGTCGACGTTTTAAATTAATTATTTTTGGAGGCTCGTCAACTTGTTTTTTCACGAACTCTTTCATATGTCTTGGTCGTGGTCCAGGTAATGGTGTTGGCTTGTAGCAAGGTGCCTGCGAGACTGTTGTTGGCACATATTCTTATTCTAGCTTTAAATCTACTTACCATAACCAATCGAACGCGATTCAAATAGGTTCCCACGGAATTCGTCGCTTGCAATATTGCTTGCATTGCATTGACCCAATTGTACTTTTGCTTACTCTGGGTTCAATGCTCTACTAAGAATTTCTCACGGTAAATTTAGATTGCCATGTGGGTTCGAAAATGTGCTTAATAGAGAGTTTACTGAAATTTGTGTGGGACATCACAAAAGCTTGTGTGGGACATCACAAAAGCTTGTGTGGGACATCACAAAAGCTTGTGTGGGACATAGTTGTGTATTGGCGTGTTCCAGGTTTGGAACTGGGAATACACTACAGTATGTTTTTAGAAAGTTATTAACCAGTGCCCCCAATGCTGCCAGTTGTACACGAAAAAATGAGAAACTTTACACAACCGAAAATTTTGACTTTCGCGACCGTGTTAAACGCTAAAGTGGTATATACTAACCTATAAAAATGATTATCTTGACAGAAAGACTTACTTTTTGCTTGAATACTTCCGAAGAAAAAGGTTGCCAATTTTCCTTTGTTTCCTTCGAAAAATAGAAAACTACAATTTTGTGAAATTTTGCTGACTTACTTTATTATGGAAAGTAATAACTAAAGATCTAAAGTAACAATTTATTTTGAAATTATCATTAAACAGCAGTATGACTGTATTGCTTGTGATCACATCAACTGTTCAAAGTGTTTTCCTTCCACAGAAATGCAAAGAAGAACTCTTTTGTTAATTTCGGAATGCATGAGTTTCTCTCTTACTTTTTCACTAGCTGCCTCAATTCTTAAATCTAATTCTTGAACTGATGACACAGATGTCTCGTACACTTCTTGCTTCATTGCACAAAACACATAAAAAACAAGGATAGTTAGATCTTGAGACCGCGGTGGCCACCTAATTGGACCATTTCGACCTATCCACCCTCCTGGATAGTTTGAGACAAGGCAATGCTTGATTTGTTGGCCAGTATGGCTTGGAAAACCATCGTGGTGCTAGTACATCCTGTTTAAATTGATTATTTTGCAGTAAAGCTGGCAACTCGTGATCCAAAAAATTTAGATATCCGGCAGAATTCAGCCTATTCGGCAAACGGAATGGCCCAACTATCCTACGCCCCAGGACGCCTGGCCACATGTTTCTGCTAAATCTACGCTGTGTAGAGGTGGCCCTGGTTACTCTGGGATTGATAATATCCCATAGATGGCTGTTGTGGAAGTTGTTGACACCATCCCTTGAAAAATGTGACTCGTCGGTCCATAAAATATTACTAATGAAGTTGGAGTCTGTTCGATCCCGTTCGATAAGCCACTCACATAACTCAACCCTTTTCACGTAATCCTCGGGAAGTAACTCTTGCACGGGTTGAAAATGGTAAGGGCACATCCTTTTCTTGCTTAAAACTTTCCAAATTGTGGTCGCCGATAAGCCCAGCCGCAAAGCTAGCTTGCGAGTTTATACATCTGGTTCGTTGCGTACTATGGATAGTATGCGCTCCTCCTGATCGGCGTCCCTAAAAGTTCCAGGTCGGTTGTCCAAACGCTGCGGCTGGAAACTTCCAAACTCTCGTAAGTTTCTATGCAGTCTCATGAAGGTTCTGGTATCCGGTAATCGTCGGGTTGGATACCTCGTTTGATATTCCTCCTGTGCACATGCGGCATTGCCATCGCAAAATCCGTATATGTAATGCATGTCAGCATATTCCTCATTGGTGAAGTTAGTCATGATTGTATATGTTTAGAAATAAGCTCTACTTGATTCTTTTCAATTGACGATTCGACTAAGTTATGCAGCATTTCGACACAACATTTATACCCCTTTGTATTATCAGGTGCTAATTATTAAACATTAGCTTTATGTCATCCTCAAAACGTCGGATTTTAATTATTTCAGCTTAAAAATCCTTCAATACTAAAGCAAGTTCAACAGATGGCATGAAGAAAACCAATCACATAAAAATCTTTCCACTCTGGGATTATGCCAGGTAGATAATAAAATTTTATGACGTGTGGCTAATTCGGAGGGATCACACAAATTATGAGTTTTCTATTTTTCGAAGGTAACAAAGGAAAATTGGCAACCTTTTTCTTCGGAAGTTTTCAAGTAAAAAGTAAGGTTTTCTGTCAAGATAATCATCTTTATAGGTTAGGACATCACTTTAGTGTTTAACACGGTCGCGAAAGTCAAAATTAGCAATTTTTTTCCGGTTGTTTTAAGTTTCTCATTTTTTCGTGTAAAACTGGCAGAATTGGGTCCACTTAATAATAAATTTCTAAAAAGATACATTGACAGGCTATGGAACGCCTTTTTCAAAAGTCTACACATAAAAATAAAATAGTTCTGACGGTTTACCCCCTTATATCTCTAACCCCTTCCGATTTACCACCCCCCTCTCGTACCATTTTTTGCTCAAAAGACTTCAAGGATTCCGTGGTTTCATTTAATGCCATCAACTCCGAAACACCCTATATATATCGTTGCGAGGCAGCTTGCATTCGATGCGGCCGAAATCATTTGTACATATGCCGCCAGGCGTTACAACCAAATAATTTTTGATAGCTGCTCTGCTACATAATAAGGAACTAGGACACACATGAAGAATATATAGCATGCAGATGTATATGTAAAGTGCATATTTTTAAAACAAAAATAAAAGTTCGTTATATCAGGAACTTTCAGCCAAAAAGTCATTGTGAATTTGACAATTCGCAATCGGAAAATCGTGTATATTTAAATTTTCCATTTCTTCCCTGAAAATATAAACAAATAGTGGTGAAAAGTGTAGAAAAATAACGTGTTCTAAATATGTGATCATCGGTGTTCCCCGTAGCAACGAGTGGTGACAGAAACAGTGTTTATGGCCATAAATTAGGAGCATATGAAAAAGTGGCTGGAAATAGAGTTCCTAGTTCGGTGTTCTATTGATTCGGCAACGAAAAGTCATTGTTCGGAATCGCAGTATGGAATTGGTGAGAGATTTTTGCTAGTGAACGTGAGTAGGTAGCAATAGCTGAATGAAAATAAAGTCAAAAACTTCCCGGTAACATTAAATTTGTCTTGTTTTCGTGCCGTTTTCTACTTTATTGCACTAAGTGACGGAAAAAGTGAATATTTGAAAATTTTCTACCCAGTGACTGTTACTGAAGAATTGAAATGAAGTTCATTCTTTGGTTTTCGGCTTTCATAGGAATTTCGGACAACAAAGAAGGCACTACGAGTACATTTGCTCCTTCCAGACATCTTCGTTGCTTGTGTTGATTCAGCAGAAACAGCAAAAAATATTTTGCAAGGCGCCACCTACGATGAGTTTGATATCGAGATTGTAAACGTTCTTGGGGTGTACCACATGAATCGCGCAAAAACTCATGACTTTACCAACGAATCGTTTACAAGCAATATTTGTTGGAACAAATATTATCGATTGACGTTATCAGTGACCAACTGTTGCTATTCGTTAAGATCCTGGCAGGAAGATGTACATTAATATGGACACATGAAAGGCATTAATCTGTACAGTAGAACGTTTTCAATGTGGCAAATGCTGTACTTTGTGTATAAAGCACCTTTACAAAATCTAACACATCTTGCAAAACACGGTCCTTTCGTGATAAAATGCAAGTTAATTCATTGGGAAACTAAAACTAAATTCCAACATCCTAAACTATTAATTTTACCACATATGTCGCTTCTGCCCTGTTACGTTGTCCCAGGAAATATAGTTACATTCAACTAATGTATACTAGCAGAAAAATTGTTCAGCTACATACAAACTGGTCGCAGGGAAGCCACGTTTTCTAGCTTGGCAGAAAATTTAATAAGTAATCTGAATTGCCTACAATGGTCATGCTCATTATTTCCAACACTGGCACTTTCTTCGAGTGCAAAACTATGTTGTCATTTTTTTAGTCACTCATATTGACACGCGACGTCTAATTGTCCTTCGGAAATCCAACTAAGATATTAGCTTGTTTAACCTATAACGAGAAAATACGAATCCCTGCGTATTCAAAACATAAACCGAATATTCAAATATATATCTTTCTATATCCCATGGAATAACGGCCTCGCAGCAATTTGCTGGCTTCTAAGGTGGTACTCTTTCGGGAATAGCAAGAAACTAGTTTAACGATAAATATGCGCTAGAGCTTGAAACACGTCCTACTTGGTACACACCAAACGCACCGATGCATTTTTCCAAATTAATGCTTGACTTTTGTTTATAAACACCACATAGGTTATCTTATAACTAATAATATGATTGTGTGTGAAGTTTCAATTGCGAACAGTTTGCTGATTCTGACATGTACATGTGCACGGATAACTTATAAAAAATGGCCAGCTCGTCACTACAAATATGCAAAATTTTACATTTAAAAATTTGAATATTAATTTCAACTCATTATTCGCGAGCTAGCTTGGTAACGAAAACCAGAGGGGTGTGTTCTTTGAATAGAGAGAACCAAGGAAACGAAATCGCTAAAGAGAATTGAAGCAATTAGCGACCATCGTAGAGCGAGACAGAAAACCACACTAGTTTTAGCATTTTGTAAACAAAAGAGCGCAGCGCCGTAGGAAAGAATCGTGTTTCAAATGGATATTATTCGAAAAGTTATATAACGTTAAAAAGTCGTGATGAAGCAAGATTTTACAATATTATATGATTCAACAAAACATTTATTTTACTATTATACATACAAAAAACAATACCGCTTATACCAATGAAAGTAAAAATAAAACCTAATTAAATCTAACATTCACATTCCATTAAAATGAACAAAATCATTATACTTATTTCTAATGGACAGCTTTTGCGTGGAGGTTTTACATATGTAATCAAATCCAAAATTACCAAAATAGTTTTCACAGGCTGCCTAGTTGGAGTCGTCTCTGATGAAGATGTTTCAAATGACGTAACAATAGTTCTACGTTCTGGGGTCTGAAACAACAACTTTTAACTAATGTCATTAAATAATAATATTTTTAGCTTGAAAATGGTACGTCTTTCTTCTTCATCCAGTGAGGAAACTGGCTTGTTACTGCTGCTTGCTGTCTCCTCCGCACTATGTTCCTATGAAAAAAGTTTTGAGGATAACCCATTATAGATTGCAAAGATTAAACTTCTATATTATGTGTTCCAATAGATGTTCCGGGAATATCGCGGTAGTTTACTTTCGTCTCCACTACCTTACAAATAACAAAAAATGTTTTAAATATTTTTCAAGAAATAGTTTTTAAAGCTTGAATAAAATTAAATATTTTTACTCACCAATTTCAATAACGCCTTTGGTACTGCATACGGTTGTAAAAACTTTCTTACACCACGCTTAACTACGTACCCCGATTCAAAATGAAGCTCACAAATTTTCCTCCAATTATTTCCATCCATTCGGAAGCCCGAGTTGGTGACGTTGGGAACCTGAAATGATGTGCAAAATGTTTGATGCCCCACTTCATTCTAGCGCTGCATCGACTCTAGACTGGTGAGCAGCACATGATTCGGTTTTGACAATTAGTTTGACCTAAATGTACAAAGCAATTGTTTAGCATCGTGCGTAAATTTTTCAATGAAAACATTGATTATATGCAGATAAGTAGTGTTATTTCCATAAAACTGACTTTTAGCTACTCACCGGAACAATGAAACGCGACAAGATTTGCTTCCTAGCAAAGACTTGCAGCCAAGATAACAGCAATGCATTTTTGAAATTTACACAGATAATTGTTCACAATTTCACTACTTAATCACTTAAACGACTTATAGTACAGCACTCTTTCTCAATTACACTACACTTTTCCACTTCATCTTTTATTTCCATCGAGTATTTTGCGAATTTACACAACGTGCCGAAAATCACCACGTGCAGCACCGAAGACAAAACGAGTAAAAGTACAATGCACCATTCCAGAACCGGGCGATGTCGTCATCCCAATTTCGGATTGGCTGGACGGCGATGCAGTGTGAGTGTTTTTTGGCATTTAGTTTGACCACTGCATAGCATCCGTGAAGAGCTTTTCAAGTATTGTACACCTTGCTGTGTGAATAGTGAGCAGTATTGGTGCAATGTTTTTGGGTTGCGGGACAAGCAAGGGGCAACGTGGATTGATTATCGCTCTCTTCGGTAAATAAGTTTCGTATGTAGTGAAAATGCTTCACCGCCGCTTATGGGGCAGCATAGGCCATTTCGGTTCCTTATTCTCTCTATTCAAAGGTTGTGTTATACATGTTTTGTCTCACATTTATTTTGACAGCTAAGAGTGTCCATTGCTATACATTCTTCATTCTTTGCACTAGAGACAACTCGCATAACATCTGTAAATATTTCATTTGCACACTTTTTTGATGACTTTGAGTATACGTATACGAATTGCTGACACATAATTGCAGCCACAATTCCGCTACATGTCTTCACTCATTCTTTCCAGTCCGAGTTTAGCAAAGAAAATCAGAGAGCTCACTATGCTAGAGGGGTAATTTTTGTATCTGTTGGTTCATGTTTATTTTGGCACCACTGATTGTCTGTGGTTTGTATTGCAGTGAATAGTATGCATTGCAATAGTTTCACTTGCAGTAGTCATAGTAGCGCAATCAAAGCATGATCAAATAATGATCAAACTTACGTTCAACTCTAATAACTTATGAGGTGTTTTTGATATAAAGTGCGTGTTGGAAATGAAGTGTTTTGCCATCGGTGACAGCAGCCGTTGCAGTCTAATAATTTTTAATTCGAAAACGAAAACATGTCAGCTGGTCGCGGTTCAATATTTCTTGAACAAATGTTTATATAAGGTACAATACAAACAGGAATATAGGATTCTCTGATTGAAGTAAAGTGCCAACAGTTTGTTTAAAAAAACGGCAACTCCCTTTTCAGGTAGCCGCTCAAAGCTTCTCGACTCGGGATCGAAGAAACTCAAGTTTAACGAAAAAATTAAATTAGACTTAAGTTCTAACGAATAGTTCCTCAGTTTGACAAAACGTGTGTCAAATTCATTATAACTGCCAATGTTAATGTAGTGTCAATCGACTTTTAGTGCCATCAGTTCATTTTAGTACCAAATAATAGCTGCGAGGTACGCTGCTCTTCCAATTTGGGTTTGTACAGAAGATCTAAAATACTCGATTGGTCAAATTGCTCGTAACTTTCGAGCAGTCCTTGTTTGATAGCGTCGTTCTAATGCGTGTCAAACAGAGATCATGGAATATTCACTATGTAAACCATTACAAACGTATCGAGTGAGGACTCCGTCATTGTGGGTGCAATCACTGACGACTTTTCCGTTCGTAAAAAGGCTTTGGCGCGCATAAACTATGTTTTTTATGGTTTTGCAAAAATGCAGTAGCTTGCTAGTGTGTGCTATAGCCTTATCTCTCACATTTGGTGGGGTTTTTCAGTTTTTTTTTATAGTTTCAAAAATCATTATTTGTTTGAATGAATTCTTTCACCAGCATCATAGTTTCTGCGTCACACATGTTCATTTCAAATACGGGAGTACGTTTTCAAAAAACATTCCATGAGACAATCTTGGCTTCATCAAAGGCACACATCGCAGCTCCACAAAAAGTATTTCTCTTAAGCGTTAAGAGGCAAAAATGTTGGCTAGTAGTCTTTACCAATAAGACCCTGCTCACGCACACGACAAAATGTCCACATCCTGCCGCGATGTTTAGCGCTCAAAAATGTTTATTTAAATTTGATCTTACAGACTAGGATAGCTCATTACAATGCAAAAACGAGGATACAAGTTAAATTTTTGTTAGCGACAAAAAGCCAAATAATACCAAATAATTTAGATCAGATTTTTTTCCGTCTTTATTTGTAAAGTTCTAATTCTCGACTGACTACAATTCCAAAAAAAATAATTTTTCTTAACCTAATTCGCTGCATCAGCAGATTGCATTTCCTCGTTGTGATGTCGTTTTTATTGCTGATGCGCGTGTTGGGCCGGATGTGCGTGGCATTAAGACTTTGATGGGATTTCTTGCTGATTTCGCGTGTTTGGCCGTATGCGCGTGGCTAACTCTTCCCACTTCAGATTCGATCGTCCTCGATCATTAGAAAAATGGGACGTCATTGAACTTAAGCGGTGGTTTTGCTGACGAGCTCTTAGATGAAGATGTTTTGAAATTTGATCAGAAATGTGCCGTTCAGCTAGTAGGTCGCCTCTTGCGTAGTTGGATTGCCGGAAAATTGATTGAGGAGTATTGTGCCGGAGTATATTTGGTCGATGGCTTAGCTATGTTGACTGCTGACCCTCGAACATGAAGCGTTTACAGGTTTCAAAAAGTTTGGAATACAAGGAGTCTCGCTAATGTCTATTAAGTTATTTTGTACACATATGGATATGAATTTACAGTTTTACATTCTTTTTCGATGGCAAAAATCTTTGTACTTGATTTAGCAATTGTATTGTATTGTGATGAATTTTATTGACAAAGTTGTTTCTTTTAATTGGTTTTATTAACAGTGTTTGATAAATTTCTGGCGTGGCTAATGGAATATTTATAATGTACAGAATTGAAGATAATTTCGCCATAATTTTAATTTCGGAAAAATTAAGGGCCTCTTTTATTCTTGAATATGGTAACATGCAATATGTTTAGTAATTTTAATTTCAGATTTTCGGCAAAATTAGCGAACTTATGATCCCAAATTTGGTCCAGTGGCATGGCTAATATTTTTAACTCTTCCCTGATTATTTTAAGTTTGAATTCTATATCTAATACTGTGGTAAGACTCATTTGGCTATTTTCCCTCAATAAACTTTGAATGTCGTTAGTGATTCTCGTGATGTTTTAATCCGCTAGTTGTAAATGACGACCTGCCTGTTGTTGTTTTGCAGGACGCTTGTAATTTTCTCCTTAATGGTAAGAAAATCTCCATGGTCAGAAAAGCTGGTGAACTGGCTGGACCTCGATTATCGGGTATGAGGGAAGAGAATTATGTTGAAATGTAGGCAGATTAGGGATTGGTTCAATTTGTTATATTCGTACTGATCAAGTTTGGTCACAAGTGTGATCTTAAAGTTACCGTCCTGTAGCCGAGTTTGTCATGTGTGGAAAGCTACTATGTGAGCGTTGGCGTAGTCCAATATCTGAACGTTAGCGTAGATAGACGTAAAGGTGGATCTAAAATGGAAAATTAGTTGCGGATGTTACTCTTGTGAACTATTATTCCAGTTTCTGTTAGTATAGTCGTGCCATGATTTTCCTTGACGACTTCTTGTCTGTACCTAGGTGTTAGTTTGGAACCATTTCGTTTTTTCAGTTTGACATAAATTATTTCTCCTATGTCGTAAGTCTTTGTCGTTTGTCTAGTCTTGTTGTGTGTCCTAAAATATGCCTCTTGTTTCCTCTTTAGTCTTTGGATGTTTGTCAATCGGATGTTCTCGAATTGTTCAGGATTAATTCCGGGGACTCGACCGTATTAAAGTTCTACTGGCTTTTTACCCGTGGTCGCGTGAATGGTGAAATTGTACTCATTTACTGCTCGTTGTAAAAGCTCCTCGAAATTACGCGGGGTGTCGTCTCTTTTAAGGCATCTCATGATCTCTCCGAGTGTGGAGTGCCATCGTTCGACCTGTCCGTTTACCTCGCTTTTGTACGGTGGGGTAGTATAGACAGAGATATTTAGTTCATCTTCCATAAGAGATCTTATCGAAGCTGCCCTAAAAGAACCTTCGTTGTCGATGACAATTCTCTATGGGACACAGAAAAAGAATAATAAGTCGAGTAACGGCTGTCTTATATCTTCAACGGACTTGGACGCGATTATTTTAGCCTGGCCAAATTTCGTTAATTTGTGCACAGCTGTCAATACACGGTATTTTTCCGTTGAGAATAGATCAAGGTGAACCGTATGACCTGAGTAAGAAGGTATTGGTGTTGGACACAAGGAAGGCTTGTTAGGATGCCTATCGTTTTTGTTCTCTTTACAAGTTTGGCATCGTTTCACAAAGGCTTTAATTTTGGATGACATTCTCGAGAAATATGACTTTTCTTAGAGCTGCATCCTATTTTCCTCGGCATTGCGGTGTGCTCTCCGGTGTACTTGTAGGTTATTTCGTTTTGCAGGGCTTCGTTGGAAATATCCTCGACGAACTTTCGGAAAAATCTGGTTCGATAGTTCCTAAAGTGATTAGGATAAATCGCCTGGATTTTCCCCATTACTTCTTCAGAGGTGTTAATTCCATTTAGTGTGGTCGGACTCAGATATCTTTTGTGAATACCTGTGAGCTGTTCCTCAGTGTAAGTAGGTTTTATTATAATGTGGCGGTAGTAATTATCGAAGTGGTTAATGATCTGGTAACTATCTTCTACACCTACTTCCAATAGGAGTTGGTTGCGAAAAGCGTTGATTGGTGTTTCAACACTAGGTATCAGTTCTTGTGGTGAACTGTCGTGACTGTGTTCGGTGGGTGTTAGCGAATTTACAAGAGTCTTTTGCGATGGTCTTGACAATGAATCTGCAACTAAATTTGTCCTGCCTGGTTTGTACTTGAGCTCATAATTAAACTCTTCTAAGAAGGATTTCCACCTTTTGAGCTTACTATTCGTGTTTTTATTGCTAAGAGCAAAAGTCAAGGGCTGGTGATCTGTGAAGATGGTAACCCGTTGAGGGCCATAAAGATAGTTCCTAAGAGACGTTAGAGCCCACACAATAGCAAGCATTTCCTTCTCGTTCGTTGCGTAACTTTCTTCTGTTTTCGTCAACGTGCGAGAAAGAAAGGTTATTGGCCGCTTGCCTTGTGAGAGGACCGCGCCGATTGCGTATTCGGAAGCGTCGGTTGTGAGCTCGAATTTTTCCTGAAAACAAGGATGTGCCAGAACGACATCTTTTTAGATAAGACAGTTTTTTAGTTTATTGAAAGCCATTAAAGCATGAATGAATGAGCTTATTTTTAGAGTGTTTGGTAGATATACGTCCGTCTTCGTCTCGTAGGAGTGTGGTCAGTGGCATTGCTATCTTCGTGTAATCTTGGATGAAGCGGCGATAGTAGCCGGCCATTCCCAGGAATGATCTTAGCTCTTCGAGGGTTTTAGGTGGCGGCATGTGGGCAATCGCCAGTACCTTTTTGGGGTTGGTCTTAATTCCCTCTTCTCTGTTGACGTATCCTAGGAACTCTACTTCCTTTCGAAGAAATTCGCACTTGTCCAATTGAATTTTGAAGTTTGCAGCCTCTAAAGTAATGAAAATTTTGTCTAACTTCTCAAGATGTTGTTTTTCATCCTTACTAAAGACGATAATATCGTCAATATAGACGTAACAACGTGTGCCGATATGTTCTCGGGGCACGTCGTCAAGAGTCCTCTGAAATATTGAGGGCGCGTTTTTCAGGCCAAATGGGAGTCGAGTGAACTCAAACTTCCCGTTGTTGACAGAGAACGCAGTTTTTTCAACATCGGATTCCTTTAGCGGGATCTGATGAAAACCGCTCTTGAGATCAAGTACTGAGAAAAGGCTATTTTCACCGAGGTTGACAAGGACTTCATTCATTTCCGGTATTGGGTAGGTATTTGCAATTGTAGCGGTGTTGAGTTTTCGGTAGTCTATAACTAGGCGATATTTTCTTTCACCCGAAGCGTCAGGTTTTTTGCCGACAATCCAGACTGGAGAATTGTAGGGCAATTTGGAAGGCCTGATGATGCCATCTTCGAGCATCCTGTTAATTTGCTTTTCCACTTCGAGTTTGAAAGCTCTCGGATACGGATAGAATTTACTGTATATTGGGTCGTCCGTTGTTGTCCTAATTTCGCCTTTAACCCGTGTAGAATAAGTTAACTTCTCCTCTGGTTCTGATAAAAGGTTACGGTGTCTGTGAATTATATGCTTAATGTTACGAGTCTGGTCTCCGTTGAGATGGTCCGTTCTAAGGTTTATGGAGTTAACTGTTTCGGATGGGTGTTCTTGCAGGGGAATTTTTCGATTGGAACCTATGATCATGTGGCCTTTGCTAGTGTGAATAACGGCATTCAAACACTTACGAGTGTCGTTACCAATTATCCCATCAAAGGATATAAGAGACGGGAGAATGAAAAATTTCAGTTTAGGTATGTCGGGTCCGAATAGTTGTACGTAACTGTGATGGATGATGTTAACGTTACCACTGACGGAGTTTCCAAGAAATTGTTTTTCATTGGGAATCGGACGTCTTATATGACGTGGTTGAATATAGTTCCTGTTGGAACCAGTATCTACCAAAAACTTTAAGGTTTCTCCGCTCCTCGCAGCATATTCAAAGTATGGTAGCAAAGAGCGCTTCAGTCTTAAAAATATATGCCTTCCAATTGTTCCGGCTGTTCTTGTTCGAGATAGTCTGTTAGAGGTTGGTTGTCTTCGTCCTTATACGAGTATGTCTGTTCGTATTCGTCTTTGTATGTCTGTTCGTATTCGTCTTGGGTTGGTTTGCCGTCGTTGTTTGAGTCGGTGTGAAAGATACGTTGCAATTCATGTTCTGTATGGAATTGCTGAGGTTGCGTGCGTTTCTGGAATCTGTCGTTAGGTCGTGGTCTGTTGCCGTAATTGACCATGCGAGTTCTTATGGACTCGTCGACATCCATTGGTTCCGGTCGTCCTTGGGGATTAGGAGCAGGTATTGGTGCGGCTCCTTGTTGGTGATAATTATTTTGCCAGGGATGCTGACTGAATCGGGGTATTTGTGGAGCACGAGGATTGTAGACTAGTTCCAGGAAGAACGGACCTCTTGGAGCTGGAATAGGATTGGGGTCCGTTCTTGGCAATGGCGTGGGATTCGCTCTAGGAGGCAAGTTCACTTTTCTGGGAGGAATAAGAGGTAGTTAGTAATGTTGATTTCTCACCGGGATGTGAGAAGAATTTGCGTGCTGCGTGCGATAGTTGACGTTTTGTAATTTTAAGCAATAATGAAGGGCCTGTGGCAAATCGGTGGGATCACGCATGCTCAAAAGTTTTGGCAGGTCGCTTTCAAGTCCTCTAACAAATGTATCTAGGGATTTTGCCTTGTTGGACTGAGTCATGACGTTTAGAGCATCTTGGCTCAGGTCCATAGAACCTAATTTATTGAGTATCAGAGACAACTGATGGTAAACCGCCTGACAAAATTCGGGTATAGTGTCCCGACCTTGAATGAGGGTAGTCATCTGGTACTCTAGTGTACCGATATCCCTTTTGGCGGCATAATGCAATGACGGACATTTTGAGATACGCTCCCAGTTGAGGGGAGTATTGTATGACTCAAGAGCCACGTCTGCTTGGCCGACGATTTTATTTCGTATTCCGTAATACTTGGCCGTTCCTTCGAGGTGTTGGTAGATCCTCAAGATACGCTCCACACTTTTCTTCCATGAATTAAATTCGCCGGCATGTCCTGAGAACTCCCTGAGACTCTTTACAACATCCGGGATTTTGTCCATGTCGGATAACATTCTATCGACTCCAATGTTGATTGGCACGTCGTAGTCTTCGCTGCTACCCGAAGCAGTGTTCATAAGTGAATTAAACAGCTCTTGTCCTTGGACCTTTAACGCGTCTCGCACGATGTTGGTAATCATCGAGACGAGTTTGTTATTTGAATGCGGTGTTGGGCCTTCATTGCTTGCGTTAGACGCAGAGGCACTGGCGGCAGCATCGCTCAATTTGGCAGGTCTGACGAGATTCGATGGGTTCGACATCGTTTAACACGAGAAAGATTCAATTTATATGTTAAAAATATGCGCAAAATTTGAAGATAAAAGAAAATTAGGTGTTCATAATGTTTGAATGTTTGAAAATGATCGGAATTGATATGGAAATGAATCGATGACCAAACAACTGAATTTTTCGTGGATTTCAACAGAACGAGTATTTTTATCACCACTTTTTCATTTGAGTCGAAACACGGAATAACAAAATCACGAGCACCAAGCGCTTTAATTTTAATATCCGAAAAAAAATTTGACGAAAAATAAAGAAATGGCTTACTTACATTAGGGTAAAAATGTATGGCGTCGCTAGCATGTCCGGGTTCTGGACCATTCGTATCGAAGGGGCGACTAGAGGTTGGTTGTTCCTCGGTTTCCTTTCTGTTACTCCTGAACTACTCGGGGGCCACTTCCTTCTTTCGTTGTCGGGCTGGTGAATTATTTAATCACTTGTACTAATTGTGACGACACGTTTTGGTTAGTCACGTAACTCACGATAATTAACACTCCGAACAGTCCCTGCTCGGGCGTCTGTTAAATTTTTGTTTGCGACAAAAAGCCAAATAATTTAGATCAGATTTTTTCCGTCTTTATTTGTGAAGTTCTAATTCTCGACTGACTACAATACCAAAAAATAATTTTTCTTAACCTAATTCGCCGCATCAGCAGATTGCATTTTCTCGTTGTGATGTCGTTTTTCTTGCTGATGCGCGTGTTGGGCCGGATGTGCGTGGCATTTAGACTTTGATGGGATTTCTTGTTGATTTCGCGTGTTTGGCCGGATGCGCGTGGCTAACTTACATAACATAAAAAAGAGTCATTAAATAAGGTTTGTTCTAAATTCTATTAGAAAATATAGAGTGAGTGAAGAAACGGAACCAGTTGCATAATATTGTGACCATAGTATAAAGAATATATAGCACTGACACTCTGGGCTGTCAAAACAGACTTGAGATCGAACATGTATAAATTACCCCTCTATCAGAGAGAGCGCTCTGGCTTTCGTTAACAAGCTCGCCCACGAAAGAGTTGGTTGAAATTCGTATCCGATTTTCTCCAGGCCAAGATGTGCTTATGTACAGAGACTTGCTCGCCATTTTAGAAAAGCTAACCGTGTACGTGTGCATGCCAAAATCAGCAGACTTAACGCTAGTGTGCGTGAAATCAACAAATGCGGCGAGTACCCGATTTGAATACACGACCGATCGAAGCATTTAGGGTTGCCCGATCAACAGAAACAACGAAAATACGCGGCATTACAATTTAAAATAGCAATAAATTTTATTGAAAAATTAGAGTATTGGAAAACATAAATAAGGTGTTTTCGCAGATCAACTAAATTGAGAATTCATTGATTTTACAATTTATTGGGGTTTTAAAGTTCTTTGTAATCTCTCTCACTCACTGAATTACAAATTTTTGGTTTCTGTACCCGTCACTTAGAGCTGATAATCGGAAACGAACGTAAAAACTATACAAACATAGCGTTACCGCGGAGTCTTTCACTAGAATTGTTCCCAACTATTGATACTTGCACACGCTCACTAGCAAGGAATTTTCACTGATTCTTTGTTGCAGTTCCAAGGAAATGCAATCCCTTCTTCGTTGCTCTATATTCCCAAACAAATGGAGCACCGAAAAAGGAACTTTATTTCCTTTTTGAAAAGTAACAGCCACTTTTCACATTGATTTAAATTATGGTCATAAAACACTTTGCCAGTTACTTCGCGTTGTCTCGCGGGCCACCGGCGATCACAAATTTTAACCGCGTTGTTTTTCCGCACTTGCCGCTACGATTTGTTTCAATTTTCATTAAAAACATCTAAAATCTAATTAAACGCGATACTCCACTTGCGAATTGTCAAATACACACTGACATTTCTCGCTGACAGTCGCGATCCAACGAATTAGCTAAACAAGCTTTTATGTGCATGTCTGTTTTTCGTGCACGAGCCATTCACATGCAATTTGCTTACTCTGTTCCTCATGCTAGGGTACACAGATAAGCATTAACCTATACTTAGGTACACCCTGGCCACTTTGGTTGTATAACAGACATGTGAGAAATTGGCTGAAGTGTCTGTGCTATGTATTATGATTGTGACTTCGGCGGAGCCGCAACATTGACACATGGTAGTAAGTCTCAGTCCTAGCAAATGGAACGGTGAATGTGTCTTCAAGCTTTCTGAAGTACGATACTCTAGCCAATCAAAGAGGTTAGAGTTTGATTGACAAGGATGGAGCCGCAACAGAATACACTCATCTAAGAAGAGTCTGCGGGACTTCAAAATAATAAGTTGAAAGCCTCTCAGCACAGAGCATGTATGTAATATTAAATAAAAAGATAAGGAAGCGAGGGAGTTCGTGCTGGACAGATTCAATCATAAACTCTAATTTTTGATAGTGTGGTGACCATACTTGTGAGGAATATTCAAGGATGAATATAACGAGGCTAGTGTATAGTTTGTCGGAATAAGAAATATCAGCTAATATATGATAGTACCTCATTATGCACCCGGAAAGAGGAGAAGCACTTGTGGATATTGCCACAATGTGAGGCTCAAATTTATGTTTCGGGAGAATATCACTGTCAGATCATCTATTTGAAAAGCAATCACAAATTAAAGTTCGTGTGATGTGCAAATATGATAAATTGGACTAGGGTTTAAAGAGAAGAATATTTTGTGACATTTCCGCACATAAAGAATAGAAAATATATTTGACTTCAAGAATTGATCGCGTCCAGTTCCATTTGAAAAGCAACATGGGTGAATAACTGTAATTTGTAAGTCATCAGCACACAGAAGACGCTGGAATGTTTTGAAAGAGAAAAAGTCATTCATGTGAAGTTGATTTAGCCTCTTGAATTAGAACATTAAGGGTAACAGCATCCAATGCTTTACTGAAATTAATTTACACTATAATAACATGGGAATGATTGTTGAGATCCAACAGTGTGGTTAAGTTGAAGGGAATTCGTATTAGTTGAACGGTTTAAATATTCACCATGTCGGAGCGGGGACTCTATAATAAAAAAATACAAAAAATTAGAAAGTATAGTGAGGATGGTCAGGATTTTATGAATATATTCGAAAGGCCATCTAGCTCAGGACCTACACTTTAAAGAATCAGTCCATGCTTAAATTGAATTTGCGGGGGGTTTGTGGAAATAAAATCGAGAGTAGGTGGCAGGTAATAAAAACTTTTGATATTATTTTGGAAAGTTGAGGCAGGACAAATCCAGGAAATAAATTGAGCAAATATTTTGCAAATTTTTACAGAAGTAGAACCTTGTTTACCACCGCAAGAAAGAGTATGAGAAATTCTGAACGAAAATTTAAGGTGGATTGCCGTGACTTTTCGATATAAGCAAATTAGTTACGCATAACTCTTTTGATTTGTTTTTGAAAAGGCATTAAAGTTTTCAGAAGATTTAGAAAACTGATAAGCTCAGTCTTTTAATTTCAAGATAGCTAAACATAACAGGTCAGCCAGGGCGGATCAGTAATCTTGGTAAGGCTATAGCAAGAGAAGTGGAGATAAGGTCATAGAGAAGAGAACATAATTTAAAGAGAGAATTTTTACAACCAAGCCTATCAAAAAAATTACTTTATTAGGGAACAAACATAACAACAGAAAACGAAATGGCAGTCCGCCTATATTTCATACTAGCACCAACCCGTGGCTATAATAAAAATGAACTGTGATAAGCCTTTACTAAACTCGATGATTAACCCTGGCGGGCTACGGTAGTGTACCCACTGCTGGGTAAACACTGTGAACACTGAAATTGTACCACTTTTCCAAATTCTAAGTGTATCTATTGTAATATCTTTCTAATTCCGTTATGAATTAAATGCTCAGTAAGTTTCAATGTTTGACATAAACATTGTGGTGTAATATACTCAGATTTCATTCCGAACCCTTCATAATCGTTGTGATGCGCGCTAAGTGACTCAATCCCCCCAATTGCATCTTATATGAACAATAGATTTAGAAAAAATGTGTCAGTATTTACGTTTGTCCATAGTTTAAGATTTTAAGAGTATAAAATAATTTGATAAAGCATGTAACGAGATCAGTGATCCAAGGTTTGCAAAAGTGTTAAAGCATTTCGTGATACAACACCGATCAAGAAAGAAGTTTGCTTTCAATCAAACTGCAGGCAAAGTCGCTTTCGTAGTCACAACAACTGGCTTAATTGGGTTTGAGTCAGATCATGAAAGATCACCACGGGATATACATTATACATTGAAATCAAACCCTGTCTTCACAAATTACTTTACGCTGCTACAACACTTTTTGATTGTTCAGCTAAAAAATCAAAACAAAACAGAGGAACATGACTACACAATAGGTGTGGCTAAATACTAACCCCTCACTTTGAGTAATTATTTAAATTTCAATGCCATTGCAGAGCTAAGATAGGAAAGGAATACAAAGGTTCCTATGGAATAAAACTAAGATATATGGACTACTGGTGATCATGCGCATCCTCTCATCCTATCTCTCTCTAAAAACGACGAAACTGATGCCAAATCGTCACCCAAATCTCATGAAAATTAAGGTTGCCGCTTCTGATAATGGGAATAAAACAAGAAATTTACTCATTGGTGTTACCAAGCAGTAAACGCATCGCGTGCAAATAAAGAATTAACATAGGTGCGAAAAAGTGCATGACGAACTGTAATGAAACGAGTAAGAGCGAACATTGTCGCTTTGAAATTTCAAGCCAACAGGACTTTCGTCTTGTTGGCCTCAATGGACGTTAAGTCCCCGGGACGAGGCAACGAGCCCATGTGTCGTTCAGACGAATTTGGGTTCGGCCTCTACCTAGCTAGAGGAGTGATGGCTGCTGGCAGGCCAGCTCAGCTCGGCGCGTATCGTCGTGGGTGCGTTCTCTAGCATCAGTCCCGAATCTCATTTCCAGAGATTCAGTCATCAAATTGCCCGCTTACATACCGACAAAAAAATTCATTCAACAAAGCAAACTATTCATCTTGTGAGGCTATACCTCCTACGTTACTTTACACAAAGAATTATCGCGCGCATACCGAGATAATACCGCGTACAAGGGCTGCCCGAGAGAAAAAAAAATCTTTACGTTACATTGGTCTATTGGTGGAATTCCGAAGCTACTCAAAACAAAAAAAAACAGGCAAGAAAGAAAAGAAAACGAAAGACTACCGCGTACCAAAACAATCTCTCGGGTGGCCGTGCCACTCTCGAATTGGAAGACGAGCTTCAGCGGAACTCGCCAGGCGCAGATGTCGCTGCCTGGGCCCGCCCTACCATGGCCTAGCACTTGCGTGTCCGCATGTGTTGTGCGCACTAGGCCCACCACTTTTAGACTCATAATTTTGTGATTCACTTAGGAACTAGAATTATTCCTACATAATGTTGAGCCTTGAATTCTAAAAATGATTACAGTCAGTTTATTTTGTTCCTCTACAGTATGTAAGTGCTATATAATAATTTATGCTTTGACTTACTTAGCATTTCCATGTAAATAATCTTTCAAAAAAAAACAACGATTACACTCCCTTCACTTGGCATCTGTGTCCATGCAACATAAACATTTTTTTCAAATATGAAATGGTACTAGAGAGATACTTTAAGTCCTTCCGCACAGACACCTGAGCACACACATTGAAGGTGCAACGAATATGATCATCACTAGCATGCACTGTGAGCATAATTGTGGGTCAATCGCCAACAACGTTCAAGCGTAAACAAACTGAAGGCGGGCTAGTTAGTTATAATCATTGAAAATTAAGGCATTGGTGCCAAATCGTTAAAGGTTTTGCATTGCCTTCTAATCGACTCACAAATTCAATTGCTAACCAAAACCATTCTTTGCTCGCTTTTAATTTCTTGGGTAAATCTCTTGCTACGTGATATCCAATTAACGATTACGATTAAAACCAACCGCGCTAGTGTTGTGAACGATCAAATCAAAAATAAGGAGGAATGGGCCAATTGATTTAAGTATTGGTGCAGTAACCAGCATAATGTTCAATTGGCCGAAAATAAGTTATACTCTATCAGGTACAACAAAAATCAGTTGTGTGCATCTCGGATCGCTTTCAGCAAGACTTCTCTTCGGCCATCGTTTGCTGATTCATTTGTATAACAAAATAAATCATTTCTAAAGCTAGAAACGAAGAAAAGCCACTTCGTTGTAAACTAAATACAAACAAACTAATCACACTGGCTTTGCTGCCAAACAATACCGAAACTACTACCGGAGACATGTGCGATTTGCGAGTTCTCACCATTTCAGGTTTATTTCGGGCATATTTCATTTTACCATAAATACGACCGATCGTTCGATAGTCAGTATTATTGAATCCACGGTTAAAGCTGGCAAGAACTTTCCTTCACTTCACGATCACTTCGAAGCTGTTCGGCTTTTTTTAAAAACTTGCAGATGCTCTAATTTGAATAATCAAAACTTATCAGTCTTTTACTGCTAAATCTTTTCCTAATCTATGAAAGCTATGGAGATATTCCAACAGTTTTTCGACGATCGACGATCCTTCGACGATCGTTGCTAACGATGCACATTCTTTTCTTTCGAAAACACTTTTTTAGCCGTTCAAAGCACTGATGCGTCCCGTAGGTGTACCGTCGTTCGTGTTTCGCATTTTCATCACTGCAGCGGTCTATCTTCGCAAACATCAAACCGTTATTTGCAAGCTGGGTAGATTATAAACCATTTTATTTCCGTTTTTGACTGAACCGCTTATTAAAAATAGGATTGTTTAATATCACTTCGTCACTTCAAGTACGAACTTTTGTCGTTCAGTTGATCTCATTTAGTCGGGCCAGGAGGAAATGGATTTATCACAGCTACAGCAGCGGCCTGTTGGCTGGCTAGGACGGCAGCTCCATAAGGCGCCGTGTACATCGGGTAGCCTAGTCCAACATGTGTATGATGGTGCGTATGGACGTGGCGCTGGGGCGGTGGACTTCGGCTGTTGTTCGCACCGCCCCCTATTGCGGATTTTGATGTGGGGTCGGGGCCCGGCTTTCCATCGATCTTTTGGCCACCTAAGCCGACCCCACCAGTGCCTGCGATTCCTGGTGGCATGGCCCCTGCGGGAGGTTGCAGACTCAAGGGGTTTCCTGGGCCACCGGATGGTTGTAAAATACTCGGTCCTCCGCCCATATTTGGCCCACTCACTGTGTTTGGTGCATTTTGTTGTGATACATTCGGACTAGATACACTTGCCTTTGAGCTGCTGTTCGGAATTTTCAGCGCTCTTTCGCTGAGTTCGTGAATTTTATGATTTCCGTAATACTGCAGGTTTGCAGCTTGTTGTAGCACATCTAGGGCTTTTGGTCCTGTATTCCGTGAGAGGTCTTCCGGGGCGTGAAACCTCGGAATCGGCAAGTACTGAGGTGCATTGTATGGCGATGTGGACATCAGAACATTCCAGTACATTGGATGCCCCGGATCGAAGCTGAAGTTTGGCGTCAAGTATTGCGGGTGTAGGGGGTTGGCTAGGACTTTTCTTGCAAAATTTGCTGCCAGACAGCTTACACTAGCCCCAGTATCGATTAACCCACGCACCTGTTCGTTTTCGAACAGAGTGACATTGGCGTATGGTCTTAAATCGTCAGTGGGTTGGTCCACAATGGTTGTTGAGACGTAAATGTTTTTGTTGCGCAGGACCCTCTTCCAGAATTTCCTCAGTCGTAATGTTGACCTCTTCGGATATTTTGGGAGAAACTCCTCCACACCAAAAATACGCTCTCTTGCTCGCCGATATTCCTTCATGCGCACATGGTAAGGTTTGTGAAATGCGTGACTGCTGGCCTGTACATAAATTGAATCCTCAGAGGGAGAGAGACACGGGGTGTGAAGACTACCACGCTTTAAAATGCGGATAGGATTTTTAGTAGTGCTATTTGTTAGGGAGAGATCACTTGCGGTCGTGGTATCCTCGGTTATTTGGTCTTTTTTTTCTGAATCGCCTAAGCTTTGGGATGGTGTCGCGGTCCAGGAGGCCTCTGCTGTTGGTGAGGTCTCGATCCCGACCAGTTTTTTGGATCGCTGCATGCTGGACAGCTGGGCTTGTAGGTGTCGGGCTTGCCACAACCATAGCAGAAAACTGAGCGCTCCGCTAGGCACACATCAAAACGATGTCCTGGCTTCCGACAGTTCCAGCACACAGCGATCTTTTCCAATGCAGCTACTATGCTGCAGCCGCTGGTATCTACAGACGAGGGGAGATCTTCCGGCATCCAAGAGGACTCCTCTGGTCGTGCTACCGCTCTCGTCTGTTCCGCTTCCCGAGGGCACAACTCTTCTACGAGGCGTTGGCTAGATGAAGGTTGCGCGTGTGGCTTAAAAACGCCGCGCTGTGCGTCAAGATTCTCTTGTCGCCTGGCATAAGTGCGCAGCATCTGCACAGAAGTGATTGGGAGGTGCAGCAAACTGTTACGGAGGTCCAAGCGTAAATTGAGCTTTAGTAACTCCACTAGCTCATTGTCACCGATGGGTGTTGGGAGGCGATCGGTGAGCCGAAAAACACCGTCGCAGAATGAGTCGAACGATTCGTGTATGCCTTGCTTTCGGCTGCGAATCAGCTCTCGTATCTCCAGCTCGGAGAATCCATCACCAAATCTGTCTCGCAACGCTTGGCAGAACGCGTGCCAGTCAAGATATTCCGACCCTCGCAGATACCTCCAGTACCAGTCCGCGGCTTCTTCCACCAAAAGGACGTGCAAAAACTGGCATACAAATTCCATGTTTTCGCGGAGTGTATTACGTGTGAGAGTACGAACCTGGAATAAAAATTTGTCGACAGGAAGGGAGCCTAACCGTCCACTGAATTTGATATTCCACCCTTGTATGATAGTAAGGGCCCACTCTGCAGAGAGTGGAGCAGGTTGAGCTGGCCTGCCAGCAGCCATCACTCCTCTAGCTAGGTAGAGGCCGAACCCAAATTCGTCTGAACGACACATGGGCTCGTTGCCTCGTCCCGGGGACTTAACGTCCATTGAGGCCAACAAGACGAAAGTCCTGTTGGCTTGAAATTTCGAAGCGACAATGTTCGCTGGTACTCGTTTCATTACAGAACACGCAATTACATAACCAGGTATTGTTTTTTGTGAGAACACCGCGTGTAGTTTTTTATATATCATGCAGGGTTCTTAATCTATCCCATAATTTCCCGTGAAATCTTACGTTGCCGTTGATACGCACATCTTTATTATGAAGATGCCTGATCTTATAAGTACATTAAAGCTATCGTTGAATTTCGCTACTTTTCATACAAAATTTACTTACGTAATAACATATTCATCAACTTTCCTGCTGGAATAGATTTTCAGTTTTATTGAAGCGAGTGGAAAATTGCTACTGGGAATTTTTCGGCATCAGTTACGTACATGCGCAACCCGGACGAGCTTGGAAACGTGGACAATCATACCAATAGTACATATACCTTTGGTTAAAACCACTAAACTATAAACTGTAATTTGTGCTCGATGAACACGAAATGCTTCATTGTTACGATACAAGCATATTTCTAGACACACAAACGAGTGAATTGATTCAATATCACTTAATATATTCGTATACAACACAAATGTATCATACTTCCTGCGGACGACATAGGACACCCCAAAATTCGCCATCTTCCTAGCACTTCTAACTCCAAACTATTAAAAACTACTAGAACTCATATTTTGATGTCTTGAGCATGACATATCCTTGATGACTTCCCAAAAGTGACATAAATCTAACAAGTTTGGCAGAAAAATTATCGATGGCCTTACCTAAAATGTACTTACGGACGTAAACTACACAATCATGCGAAAACCACGAGTTCGCACAATTGATTGAGGAGAATAAAGTGGATTAAACGCATATATAATATTCAATTCTGTCATGAGTTCAGAAAAGTTTTGAGAGCAAATGAAGCTTAATTTTAAAAATGGTTATATTTTGGAGCACCGATATGTGAAAAGTTTTCTCAATGAGAAAACGGTTGGCATGGCTTCATGCCCTGGAAATCTAGTACAGTATGAAAAAATAGACAATAAGTAATACTTACAAATGTTTACTTACCAAAAAATAGCGACAATTTCGGTCCGTGAAAATGAAAAATTAATAGAAACGTCTTTTCAATAGATCCATTTTTCAGATAAGTACGTTGAGTAGTGGTAAAAACACAAAGTCGACAATATACACGCTCTGCGAAGAAAATCGGCAAAACCATTCACAAATCGTTAAATCTTAGGAAATAAACACTTTCAAAGGATATGATGGAATCGAAACTTCGACTTTAGTGATAATTCAAAAATTCACGCGTTTTATTGCTTAGTTAAATAATGTCCTAGAACCATTTAGATGCAGAGGAAAATATGAAGCACAATACCATGATAAAAGACAAAATATGAAAATGAATTTCAAATTTGCACTACAAGGCAGTACTCTAAATTAAAAATTGTTTTAATTGTTTGAAACAATTGGAAGAGTCTCAAATAAATTGTCAGTGACATATCCGCTAAAAGAGAGGTCAGTTGCAAGGTATACTAAACATGTATTTTAAAGTAGGTACATCTCAAGCTGGTCAGCAAAGATAAATATTTGAAATAAAGGAAGTTGAAAAGATACAACCAGAAACATACATTCCTTAAAATTATCGGGGCAATATTAGAAGAAAAATTACGAACCGATCTATAGTATATCTTGTTCAAATAATTCTGCAACGAAAAAGGAATCAAGTTCTTGTCCAATCAGAGTTCTCCACTGATAGAGAGACCTGGTTTATTCTCAATGAAAGGCTGTAGCTGTATGATTTTCAGTAAAAATTCTGACATGAAAGGATTAAATGTTTAATAATCTCCATATTAAGGGAAAACCCTAAAGTTTTCATTAACAGTGGCTTTTATACTCTAATCGGATAAATGATGTTAAGTTTAATTTTTGTGCACCAGAAATTAATGCATTTAACATTCCAAAAAAACTGACGCTGGATGCAGTGTACATTCAGATTTTGGTATAACATGTGCTGGTGTAGTGATCACTTTTGAATTCCATACCTTATTTTAGATATTTTTTCTGTATGGAAATTACAAGCAAACTACTGATGTGATCACATGCAAAGTGCCTGTAAAATTTGTATGATGGTATTCATTCAGCATGGATCAGCCAGTTCTGATTTTCAGATGAGTGTTGTGCTATTTTGTCTCCAAAACCGATGAAAGACAAGAAACTCAGAAATGTGAAGGTTAGATGAATGGTAACAAAAAAACAATCTTTATTGTCGTATGATGTGGATATATTTTTTAATTATTTCATATCATTAGCTGTGATGTAGCAAATGGCATTTTAAACATTCATTAATTTCGTCTTCTTTAGTGGATATAAAGTTGACAGTCTTTTTCATCAATAAAATATCTCAAGCTTGGACATAACTAATAATGGAAATGGGTCACTTAGCTAGCAGCTACCCAATCAGAATGTCTTTTAAAAGAAAATAGATTTACAAATTTAAATTAATGTATTGAATCCAGATATTGACGATCCTCTTAAAGCGGGCGAAAAAATGTGAGACCATATGATAACAAATATAATACCAAAGTATGCAGGTAATAAAATAAGTTTCATCTTAGCCTTTTTCGACTCTCTACACATTAAACCGATATGGTCGAGTATAAGAACGGTAAATGAGATAACTAAAAAAGTAAATTTTGAGATTAGTTTCTATTTTATTAAAATATTTGTGCTGTGTTTTAAAAATGCTTAAGTGAATATCAAATCGTGGTGTTCGATGAAAAAAGAGATCCAAAATTTGTTCTGTACAACAAAAACAAGAACGGAATGAAATGAAATAGTCGAAAATAAGTTATTTAGTGTGAGTCCTCATGCTCTTGGGAAGAGGTTTGAACTGCAAACGATAGTGCTATGAATCAATCGCAAAAACATAGGGCAATATAGCCTAAAGGAAAAGTGTTGATAAATAAATTCAACGGAGAGTGCAATTAAAAAATTTATCATATTAAATGCTTAGTTGTTGAATGTGAAAAAACATCTTATTTTAGATTCGAGTGTGTCCTATTCCATACCTAAGTGTGCTAAAACATACGATATTATATTAGATATACTAGATATTATATAAGATATTTAAAATTTCATATTTTTGGTGGTGATAAGTCAGCCGGTATCGAGTCCAGTTGTATAAGAAGGTTGATTCAGGAATGTTCCAAATCAATTTATGTGTTCCCGTTTATTATTGTTAAAAATAAAAACTGAGTGGTTTGCGGTGTTGCGGTTTGTTTAAGTTGAGTATTTGCAATAAACAGATTATCATCCAATACGTCTGAAATACATATTATTTTGAAATGATTATTTTGTGTTTAAGAACTTAAATTATTAATGTGCCATGTATTTGTTAACACACTTGATATGTTCAGGTTCAAATTCTTCAGCAGACGATAGCCTGACACGAAGCCAAACATACAAATAACGATTTGTGCCTTATATGCTTCGTGCAAATAGATTACCTTTCTGGGGCTGAGAACATCATACCGTGTCAAATATGCAATGTATAACATATATTGTCAAAAATTAATGTTTTTGGCATAAAAGTCGATAAATGTCGTGAATTATATTAATTTTTATTCGACTGATTTATGAAACCATAAGCAAAAATTGGCAAACATGACAACTAATGGTTAAACTAAATATTTTCTCGCTTATCTTATGGGAGCATGAATTTGTACCCAAGTTCGCAAAGATGAATCCTTTATCAAGGCTTCTTGTTTTATACACACTTATGATCAACAAATTAACCGTGCAATTGAATGAAGAGTATGTCTATTTATTCTTAATATTAAATTTTAAAGTATTTTTCTTGGAATACAACGTCAAATGTATTACAAAAAAGAAATACTTTGAAATTTCATATTAAGAATAAATAGACATACTCTAACTGAGAATGTTAGTTTGCATTTTTTTAATATCTGAAAACCGAATCTCAAGTTTGTAAATAAATCAATATAATTAAGATTTTGCTCTATTAATACTTATTTCGGAACTTTTTCCAGTTATTTGATTGCTTGCTTCTTCTTAAATCTGTGAATGTCTTGCCAAGTTTGTCAATTCTTGTGATTATTTTCTCCGTATAGTATTGAATTCTTTCATTGCTTCATGCTGAAGTTGATAATCGATTACAGTGCGAACCAATTTTCGCTTTCCATATATGCTAATTCAATGAGATAGCTGCTATTATGCTCGTATTCAATGTTTTCGATTTAGATTACCTTCAATATACGCCTTTATTTTGAACAGCAATAATATTTTTTTGTATCTTTTTACAAATGATGCAAATTTTCAAATATATCTTGAACTCTCGCCTGTTATTTCCCATTTTTACTCGCATGGGATCTACGCCCTTAACGTCACCCATGTGTTACAGCAGCAATATCTTCCGATAATAATCTATCAAACAATTTGCAATCTTTCGATGACAAATTGTTAAACAAATCAAAAGTCGCATCGGATGATGAATCAAGCGATGTGATTCATCATCGATCGAGCTGAAAAATGCTAAATAAGATAAATCATACAAAAGCATAAACAAATCAATGTCAGATAAAATAAGATAAGTAGTTGAAAAGTTTACAAATTAAGATTTTATGTAGTAGTCGTTTTCAGAAATTGCAAGAAGACAGATTTAAAATTAGCTATCAAATAAAAGGAGCTATCTCTGAAAAAGTAATGTTTTCATTACCTATAACTAAAGGAGCTATCTCTGAAAAAGTAGTGTTTTTTTCATTCGAATACCTATAACTAAAGAAGTTATCTTTGAAAAAGTAGTGTTTTCATTTGAATACCTATAACTGGTGCAGTGGAAAAAAAATTCGTGTATCTGTAAGTAAAACAGATGCGATTATAATTTCCATTTAAAGAAGTAACGTGAAAAAGCTAATTATTCGTGATTATAATTCCGATTTAAGGAATTAAAGTGAGTAAAACTAATTATTCGCGATTATAATTCCGATTTAAGGAATTAAAGTGTGTAAAACTAATTATTCGCGAATGTGATTCCGCTTAAAGGAAAAAGTGAATAAAACAATAAAAAAATTAATAAAGTTAATAAAAATAAATACTCTTGGTGCCATCAGAGCTTTAAATATTGAAACTAATATCCAGATTAGTGTAACACAAAAATTTAACCAAAAAAACAAAAATGGCAATTTCTTCTGCAAGCGACATGCTGAAACCATCGCAATTAGCGGATGTATTGTCAAAATCATCCCCAACACATCCTGCACAATTATTGGAAATCGACCCTTTCAAATTCGCAGCACGGATGCCAAATTTCGATGGAACAATGGGACAACTGAAGACATTCCTAGACAACACGGAGATCCTGATGGCAAGTCTACACGGCTACGATCAAATGCCTACCTCACCATAATACAAATTTTAAAATCGAAGTTCACAGGTATGCCAAAAATTATTATCAATATTAATAGCAACGCCAATACATGGCCCAAATTACGAGCAGTAATATCTAATTTCAGTGACTAAAAAATTCTCTTCAATTGTTAGACAATCTCAGATCTTGTGAATTCAGAAGTAATGTATTAGAATATTTTAACCGAATCCAAAATAACTTGCATCGGTTAAACATGAAAGTCAAATTAGAAGGCAAAAGTGATGAAACAGTGGGTAACAAACGTATAGCGCTTGAAGTGTTCAAAAATAAAGTGATAGAACCAGTGAAAAGTGTTCTATTTAGCAGAAATCCTCAAATTTTAGCGGAAGCACTCCAAATTTTAACCGAAGGTAATTACTTGAATTACCAAATTCGAAATTACAAACCCAATAAATACCCACGTTTTCATAAAACTAAGCCCCATAATAGTGCTTATTCCGAAAACAACTATAACAAACAATTTAATTCCCCTCAGAACACATTCTTCCCACTACCAAATTTGTTTGAATATCCTCAACGGGATTCTGGTCAACATCGATTTGGCCACAAATATTTTCAAAACAATCGCAATTCTTTACAATCTCGTACTAGAGGGTTCGGTCAGCCGCAACCAATGGATGTTGATAACTCGCGTCAATTTGTCCAAACCGAAGTAAATTTTCAGGAACGTGCCACGGAAACAAATTTTCTATTTAAGCAAAACTACCATATATCAGAATAGACTCATATGGGTTACCCCTACGATTTCTTATAGATACGGGTGCATCTCTAAGCACCATTCGTCCTTCTCTATGTAGTCTAAAATTACGAATTTTGTTCTCAATTCAGAAATTTAAAAGCTCAATTCTGAACTAAATTTTAATTTTATGGTTAAAATCAAACCCTTTAAAGAATTTCCAGAACTTAATGCAAATAAAAACCTTCACTTTATTGAAACCGTATTTAGTGAAAAATTTGATGGTTTGCTTGGAAATGATATATTGTCTGAATATAACACCAAAATCGATCTTTTTAATAAAACAATCGAACTAAATGGTACAGTAATTCCGATTTTCTTCGATGAAGATGAAGAAGCTGTACTACAAATCTTAAAAGAGTATAAAGAACTTGAAAGTGAAAACAACAACAACTAAGTTTTTCATTGAATATGAATAGCTTGGATTGTAATTCATCTGTTCTAGTTCCACAAAGTGAACTCATAGCGTTTTCTTATGAGAGAAAACAAACAAAAAGTACAGTTGACGAAATTCGCACAAACCACTTGAATTCTGAAGAGAGGCGTAAAATCTTATACTCGATAATAAATATAGTGACTCATTCTATCAAAAAGGTCAAAAATTGACTTTTACAAATTTCATCAAACATAACATTTAAACAAAACACAACGAAACAATCTATACAAAAACTTATAGGTACCCCGAGATTCACAAAACCGAAGTCGAAAGCCAAATTCAAGACTTATTAAAATATCATTGGACTCAGTTCCTCACCTTATTCATCTCCTATATGGGTAGTTCCAAAGAAAACCGATGCATCGGAAAAAAACAAATGGAGAATAGTAATTGGCTATCGAAAGTTAAAGGAAATAACCATCGACGATAAATTCCCAATTCCAAATATCAATGATATATTAGAAAACCTAGGTGGATGTATTTCACAACAAAAAATCTTGCAAAAGGGTTCCATCAAATAGAAATTAACGAAAAAGATATACTTAAAACAGCATTCTCTACCACCTTTGGACATTACGGATTCACGCGAACGCCGTTTGGACTTAAAAATGTTCAGGCGACGTTTCAGCGACTTATGAATTTTGTACTAAAAGAATATATAGGTTAAATATGTTTCGTTTACATGGACGACGTAATCATTTTTAGTACTTCGTTGCAAGAGCATTTGGACTCACTAGAAAAAATATTCAAAAAATTTCGCAAAGCAAATCTCAAAATTCAAGTAGATAAATCTCATTTTCTCAAACGAGAAACCGAATTTTTGGGACTCCAGAATGTGTGAAATCCAATCCAAAGAAAGTTTTAGCAATTTCGAAAAATTCCTAAAACGCAAAAACAAATCAAACAATTTTTGGGTATGGTTGGCTAGTATAGGAAATTCAATCAAGATATTTCGAGGATAGCAAAATCTCTGACAGCGAAATTAAAGAAAAATGCGAAAATCGATATAAATGACCCTGAATATAAAAAAAGTTGCGAACATCTAAAAGTATTAGTCATGAGTGATCAAGTTTTAAAATACCCCGAATTTAGCAAAGAATTTGTAGTGACAACTTATGCTTCAAACTACGCTATAGGTGCCTTCTTGTCCCAAGAAGAACATGCAGTTTATTTCGCAAGTCGAACCCTTAACAAACATGAAACAAATTATTCCTCAATTGAAAAAGAGCTTTTAGCTATAGTATGGGCTTTAAAATATTTCCGTCCTTATGTATATGGACGTAAATTCACAATAAGAACTTATCATAAACCATTAACCTAGCTTGTTAACCTTAATGAGCTAAATCTAAAACTACAACGCTGGAAAATTCAATTGAAAGAATAAAACTACAACATTGAATATATCAAAGGTAAAGAAAAGTTAGTTGCAGATTGCATCTGAAGACCCGAAATAAATATGAACGAAATAAATACCATTAGTAATACCGATAATGATTCTGTACAAGCAACATATCACAGTGCTAAAGAAGATAAAATTAAATATATTCAAATAAGTGAGAGACCTCTAAATATCTTTCAAACTCAAATCATAATAAAACAAGGATCTCAAAATTCTACCAAGTCGAAGAAACACTTTAACAGAATTAGAAAAATATTTGTATCAAAACCATAGCATGAATAATACATAGCACGAACACTCCAGCCAATTTGCCACATATCTATTATACAACCAAAGTGGCCAGGTTGTGCCTAAGTTTAGGAAAATGCATATCCGTGTGCCCTAGCATGAGTAACAAAGTAAGCAAATTGCATGTGAATGGTTCGTGCACGAAAGACAAAGAGCTAAGCTAGTTTCGTTAATTCATCGAATCGCGACTGTCAGCAAGAAATGTCAGTGTGTCTTTGACAATACACGATCGGAATATCACTCGTAATAAGATTTTAGATTTTTTGAATGAAAATCGAAACATATAATAGTGACAAGTGCAGGAGAGAAATGCGTTCGCAACATTTGTGCATCGGTGTGCCATTAAGCAACGTGTTATAATCTGAAAAGTGTTTTATGGCTACGACTTCGAACAGTGTGAAAAAGTGTCGGAGCGGTACGAAAAAGAAATAAAGTTCCTTCTTCGGTGCTCTATTTATCTAGGAATATAGAGCAACGAAGGAGGGATTGCATTTCCTTGTAACTGCAGCACAGAATCAATGAAAACTCATTGTTAATGAACGAGTGCAGGTATCAATAGTTGTGTGAAATTATAGTGAAAGACTCCGCGGTAACGTTATGTTTGTATGGGTTTTGCGTTCGCTTCCGATTATCAGCTCTGAGTGACGGGTCAAGTGCGCCAGAAACCGAAAATTTACAATTCAGTGAGTGAGAGAGATTACAAAGAACTTTAAAAACCCAATAAAGTGTAAAATTAACGAGATTTCAATTTAATTGATCTGCGAAAACACCTTATTTATGTTTTTCAATACTCACATTTTTCAATAAAATTTATTGCTATTTAAAATTGTAATGCCGCATATTTGCGTTGTTTCTGTTGATCGGGCAACCCTAAATGCTTCGATCGATCGTGTATTCAAATCGGGTACTCGCCGCATTCGTTGATTTCACGCACACTAGCGTTAAGTCTGCTGATTTTGGCATGCACACGTACACGATTAACTTTTATAAAATGGCGAGCTCATCTCTCTTCACATGCACAGGCTGGCAGGGAGAAATTTGAATACAAATTTCAACCTAATCTTTCGCGCGAGCTTGGAAACGAAAGCCAGAGCACTCTCTCTGATAGGAGAGGCATCTTTTGTCTCAATTCGACGTGCTATATATTTTTGGTCTTGTAAAACGCCGGAGGGTAATTAAAAAGGAATTTATTTAAAAAGCAAATTTATTTACGCGGCAGCGATGCGCGAGTGACACGAGTGAAAGGAAGACCGAGCTCAGTCGCGGGCCGTTCTTATATCCCCGTAAATGCTGACTCTGCAGCGTCAGCACCCACGGACCTGATATGTTGCCCCATGATCGTCCACGTCTGGCGAGTAATTAGAGATAAGCATAATCGTAGAAATGCTTACGTGGGCATATCAAACGGCGATATATTTCGCGTGAGTTACGGCTACTGGATAGCACTCACCTTCATACAGCTATCGGATAACCCTCACCGGTTCACAGACCTCGTCAGCGAATTTGCACCTTTAACATTATTTTTCACCTAAATTTTCTCACAGTCCAATTCGACTTAAATTACATCGCTGACTCCGGCACATGTTTTGCCGTCAGCATTTATTTTGTATAAATTCACATTTCCAGAAAAACACGGGGAGTCTTTTGTAACATCGCATAGCGAAAGCTCTGCTCAATTAAGTTGTGGAATAAAAATCTTTTTTTAAATTAAATATTGATTTTTTTTATTAAACAAGAGCGCACCTCTTGTAACTGGCGCAGTCGAGTTAACGGCGGAAGGCGAGGCAATCATCGTTCGTTAAATTTCAACTTCTATAACCCACTATCGACGGATTATCGATAACGCGAAATATCGCCACTCGGTTCGTGGAAGTGAAATAAGTGTCCTGTGTGTTCAATATAACAGCAACGAAGGATCATCGTTGCGAAGTGCAGTGGCAACAAATAACAAAGGAGAAAAGAACGACGTTGGTGCGAGGACAACAAGGAGAAATGCAAGCAACAATTTGCATATTGACGTAAGTCGGCAATTGCTTTTTCCCTTGAACTTTATGTTCCCCGCAAAGTCCAAGCCTTCCTTTCCGAAACCTTACTCTACACCCCCAAAACGTAGGCTGGTAGACTCCAATAGTTGTAGTTTCGATAACTTATTAGATTTAAGAAAATATAATTCCGACAGGCACAGTGAAACAAGTGATAGTGCTAAAGTGCAAATAGGTGATACCAATAATCGTTCATTTAGCCTATCGAATTTAACAAAAATATTTACACTAAGTAATAATAACAAACTTAATAAAAATAAACGCGTTATAGAAGGAAACGAGCTCATTACGGAGAATAACCGTCCCGAAGCATATAAACTAGTTAATATAAAAATCCTTGAAGATAACGCTGTAACTAACAAAATGGCAACCGCCAATAATACAGTGAATGTAGATTTATTTAGTGCACTTAGAGTGCCAGATGCCATAAAGGATCTCCCGCGATTCGAGGGAAACCCAAGACTTTTATTCGATTTCATAGACAACGTCAATGAAATTCTCGAACTAATTAGTCCCACAAGTGGTACTCCTTATGGCCAACTGCTACTAAGGGCAATTAGGAATAAAATTGTGGGTCCCGCAAACGAAGTGCTAAACATGTATGGCACCTCTCTAAATTGGGACCACATTAAAGAGAACCTTATCCTGCACTACGCAGATAAGAGAAACGAAACTTCACTCATTAAGGACCTTCACGGTCTTAAACAAAAAAATGATTCAACAGAAGATTTTTATAGCGAAGTTATAGAAATTTTATCTAGCATGAATAACCATGCAAACATTCATGAAAATGATGTGAACGTTATAGCTGCGAAAAGAAAGTTATTTTCAGAAATGTGTCTTAACGCGTTTCTTTCAGGGCTGAGAGAACCTCTTGGTTCTATGATCCGGGCTATGAAACCTGAAACCCTAGCAGTTGCTTATTCGTATCGCGTACAAGAACAGAACATCTCGTACAATAAAGCGGATATCAATAAGAGAACTGTGCATTCCAAACTGCCACAAACTGTTAGATCAAATAATAACGCGAATTTCAGACCATTGAACCAACATAGGCCTCAAATACCAAATTATGGAATAAATTCATTACAGTTCCGACATCAACCTTTTGTGCAACATCGGTTTACTCCACATTACCAACCGTTCGAACAAAACCGCCCCCAAAACAATCTCTTTCAATACCGGCAGCTACAACCGAATACATTAGCTCCTCCGCGGCATAATCAATTCCAAACCAACAATTTTAGCACTCAAAGATTTGTATCGAATCGTACAAACGATCTAGCTGCGCCAAAGCCGGAGCCGATGGATACAGGTACAAGTGTTGTAAGAACACAGAGACCCCAGATGAGACCTTTTAACAACAATCTCGCTAACAGAACACTTCTTAACGTGAATGAATCTACACCTTATACTGGTATGAATGGAAACCCAGCCAACTATCCATATACTATCGATCGATACTATTCGAATCATTTTTGGGATGACGACGATTATTTTAATTACCAACACCAATTTTATAATGATCGTTTCCGCGACCATGAAATTCATTTAGATCCTCAAGAAAACGAGGGAAATGAAATTCCAGCAGAAGAAGTCATAGATGACTCAAATTTTCGACCAGGTGCCTCAATAAACCAGTCGGATACTTAGATGTGAACAAACATGGCTTCATTCTGCCATACATTCACATCTCCTCTCCATTCGGTCGTCCACTAAAATTTTTAATAGACACGGGAGCCTCATCCTCTTTTATTAATCCAGAATTTGTGAGTCCCAATAATATAGTACAAATTAAACCCACATTTATCACAACTGTTTTGGCTAAACACAAACTAAACGAGGAAGTTACGCTTCCTAATTTTATTGAATTCAACCAATCAGGTGAAATGCGTTTTCTCATATTTCGGTTCCATGGATATTTTGATGGACTTCTGGGAATTGATGCATTAAGCACCTTAGGAGCAAAGGTCGATCTAGCTAATAAAATCCTTGTAACTAACGGTTCAACTTTACCTTTGCATTTTAAACCAAATTTTACATCCGGAAAATATTCTATTCCAGGAAAAATAAATCAATCGTGAAATTACCCGTAGACATTGAAAACGGTGAATTTTATATCAAACCAACACAGATAACCCCTAACGTGATTACCTCAGAAGGAATATACGTTGCTAAAGATTGGTATGCATTCATAGAGGTGACCAATCAGTCACACTCAGACGAAATACTTTTCATCGAACAACCCTTAAAGGTTGAAGAGCTTATCACCCACTACCAACAAATCCATAATTTCGATATGGCATATGAGGACCAAAACCCGGTCTCCTTACGTTCAAGTGACATCTCCGAATTGCTTCGACTTTCCCATCTAAACGATGAAGAACAGAAGCAACTCCTTAAAACCTGTCGAGAATATGACGACATCTTTTTCAGAGAAGGACAAAATCTTAGCTTTACAAATCAAGTTAAGCACCATATAAGAACCATAGATGATGTGCCCATTTATACCAAGTCGTATAGATACCCATTTGTCCACAAAGAAGAAGTGCGTAGGCAAATATCTGATCTACTTAATCAAGGGATAATTCGACCTAGTTATTCACCATGGAGCTCTCCAGTGTGGATAGTCCCAAAGAAAGTAGATGCTAGCGGAAAACGTAAATGGAGGTTGGTTATCGATTATCGAAAACTCAATGAGAAGACGATAACCGATAGATACCCACTCCCAAATATCAACGACATTCTAGATAAACTCGGGAAATCAATGTATTACTCAACGCTAGACTTAGCAAGCGGGTTCCATCAAATCGAGATGAATTCGGCAGACATTAGTAAAACCGCTTTCACGGTAGAAGGTGGACATTACGAATATGTCCGTATGCCATTCGGACTGAAGAACGCACCATCCACGTTCCAAAGGGTCATGGACAACGTTCTTAAGGAACTCCAAGGAACAATTTGCCTCGTGTATCTAGACGATATCATTGTTTTCTCCACCTCCTTGCAAGAGCACGCGGAAAACCTGAAAAAGGTGTTCCAAAAATTGAGAGACGCAAACCTCAAAGTCCAATTGGACAAATCTGAGTTCATGCGCAAAGAAATTTCATTTTTAGGTCACATTGTGACTACTCAAGGTGTAAAACCCAATCCCGACAAAGTACAGGCAATTAGAGATTTTCCAATTCCCAAAACTCAGAAGGAAATCAAGTCCTTCCTTGGACTCCTGGGGTACTATCGCAAATTTATCAAAGATTTTGCAAAACTTACCAAACCAATGACTGAGTGTTTAAAACGGGATAGGAAGATAGATCTAAACGATCGCTATGTCCAATGCTTCAATAATTGCAAAGAAATACTAATGAACGACCCAATCCTTCAACATCCGGACTTCAGCAAGCCCTTTGTCTTAACGACTGATGCGAGTAACTTTGCGATTGGCGCAATATTATCACAAGGCCCAATCGGCAGTGATAAGCCAGTTTGCTTCGCGAGTAGAACACTGACGGACACGGAAGTCAACTATTCTACCATAGAGAAGGAATTTTTGGCCATCGTGTGGGCCACCAAATATTTTAGACCATACCTGTTTGGCAGGAAGTTTAAGATTGTCACTGACCATAAGCCTCTAACCTGGATGATGAATCTTAAAGATCCAAACTCGAGACTTATTCGATGGAGGTTGAAACTGGAGGAATATGACTACGAGGTAGTGTATAAAAAGGGTAATCAAAACAGTAATGCTGACGCTCTGAGTAGGGTTAAACTACCAAGGAGATCCCAAGTTGAAATCCATGCCAACGAAACGAATGCATCTCTGCCAAACACTTCTACACAAAGTATAGGAGGTACTACAATTCACTCTGCAGACGAAGACTTGAACACCGGTATCCCTATTTCAGAGAGACCCCTAAATGAATTTTCCCTACAATTCATTTTCGAAAATTCTGATAGGAAACCAGAAACAGCTTTAGAAATGCCATTCAGGAATAAGCAACGCCGTATATTCAGAAAAGTGGAATATTCTGAAGCCACTTTAATCGATATATTTAAAAAATTCATTTCGCCTAATCGATTAACAGCAGTGTATGCCAATGATAATACCTTTCAGAAAATTCAAAAGATTTATTCCGACCATTTTTCCCAATCCAAGAGATTCAAAATAGTTCGATGCATGCAACTTTTGCACGATATCACGGATTCTGACGAACAGGATGCTCTCATTAACAACTATCATATAAAAAATAACCATCGAGGCATAAATGAGACCCTTTCGCACTTAAAAAGAGACTATTATTTTCCCTTTCTTAAAAATAAGATAACACAAGTTATCAACAACTGTGATACGTGCCAGACAATGAAGTACGATAGGAATCCACAAAAGCCCAAATATCGAGCCCCAGAATCTCCAACGAAACCACTTGATACACTTCACGTCGACATATATACAATAAATAAAAGGTACATACTTACAATAGTTGATAAATTTTCTAAATTTGCCGCAGCTTATACCTTAAATAATCGAAATAGCATATCAATAGTTAAGGCTTTGAAGCATTACATTAGCCTACACGGCATTCCCAAAAATTTATGCACATTAGTGACTGATCAAGGAACCGAATTCACTTCCATACTTTTCAAGGATTTTTGTGATCAATTTGAGATTATGCACTGTATCACGTCCTATCAACAGACAAGCAGTAACGGACCCGTAGAAAGGCTACATTCTACTTTAACGGAAATATACAGAATCATACACGACAAGCAACGTGACAAGGACCACGACGACATACTAAACGAAACTTTAATAACTTATAATAACGCCATTCATTCTTCTACAAGTTACACTCCTTATGAAATTTTCTATGGTAGAACCTATAAATTTAACAATACCTCACAACAAAGTAATGTACATGAATATTTGGAAAAATTAAAAGAATTTCAAACCAAATTATTCCCAGAAATAAAATCCCATTTGGAAAATCAAGTTAATAAAAGAACGGAAAAATTAAATAAAAAAAGAGAAGATCCTGAGTCGTTACATGAAGGATCTATAATATTCAGGAAAGAGTGTAGAAGAAATAAATTGGCACGCAGGTTTACAAAACATAAAATCAGGCAAAATAATTTAGTCACCGTTATAACAAATAAAAATCAAAAGTTACATAAATCCAAAATCAAACGAAAACGAAAATTTCAGGTTAATCCAGATAATCCAAGGCCAGAAGATGGACGTTCAGGACTTGACAAACAGACAAGGACTATTGCCGATGAGACTTGGTGACGCGAAGCTAATCGAATCACGTAGCAACTTACTGCACATAGTCCAACTCGACAAATACAAACAGAACATTGAGAAGATCAACGAGACTCTTACGACGTTAGGGAAATATACGGACATAGTTGACTCTTTGGACATAAGCAGGATCAAATTGCAGGAAGCTAATAATAAATTGATTTCTCTAATGCCGATGAAAAGAACCAAACGAGGACTTATCAATGGGCTAGGCACCATTATCAAAAGCATAACAGGTAACCTAGACGTTCACGATGCGACACAAATCAACAACGAAATTGATAAAATTTTACATAACGAGAATAAATTAAAATCCGAGGTAAATCAACAATCCAAACTTAATCAACAAATGATCAAACGTTTTGAAAATATAACAAAGCACATAAATGGCCAACAACAAAGTATAACAAGCTATTTAAAGCACATCCAGGAAAACTTTCAAAACCAAATCAAAAACGATGATATTAGCTTAAAACATCTTCAATTTTTATCACAGATAAATTATAATATCGATTTGCTAAATGAACATTTATCAGGTATATCTGAAGCTGTAATGCTTGCAAGGCTTAACTTAATATCCAAATTGATTCTTAGCCCAGATGAACTGTCAGAATTGTATACAATATTTGCAAAACAATCCATAGAAATTTTATCAAACGAACACATATATGAACTATTGGACCTGCAAGCCTATACAAATGGATCCAACATCATTTTTAACATCCAAATCCCCATTCTTTCAAAAGAAAATTATTCGTTTTTTCACATAATTCCGTTACCAATTCACGAAACCAAGACCATTTTAACCAAACCTTACCTGATAATGAGTTCCGAGCATATCCAAGCAATTGATGAAAAATGCCGCAATATCGAGAAGACGTATTATTGTCCTCAACCAACACACCTGGGGAAAACCATCGACTCCGAATGCATCGCGAACCTTATGAGGAACCAGCCTGGACACTGCAAACTCCATAATAGGGAGAACGCGATGGAAATCTTCCAACCTGAACCGAACCACCTGCTGCTGATCAATATTCCCGAGACAACAATTTTAACAACCTGTGGTCCGAAGAAGATCAAAATCAAAGGAACCCTTATCATCCACTTCAAGGATTGCGAAATAACAGTTAACGATATCAGTTACAGCAGTAGCAGCTCTATTCACTGGGATGAAATAAACATCTACCCATTGATTTTCGCCGAAATCAATACCACCGATTCAAAGAAGATCCAAATCGAATTTAAAGAGCTGAACCAGTACCAGTTCGTAAGACGCCCATCCGAAATTTCCGAGACTGATACAGAGCCAAGGATCCTGCACATCACAATGAGCAGCATACTTACCATCATAGTATGCATAACAGTAGTCCTGTCTTTGAAGATGTACCGAAAACTAAAAACAACGCATACGTACCAAGATAGTCGTTCCATCATAGCTCCTGCCAACGAGCCCCCGAAAATCGAGTTCATCTGGCCGTCGCTTCCAACCAAGGGGGGAGGAGTTACGGCTACTGGATAGCACTCACCTTCATACAGCTATCGGATAACCCTCACCGGTTCACAGACCTCGTCAGCGAATTTGCACCTTTAACATTATTTTTCACCTAAATTTTCTCACAGTCCAATTCGACTTAAATTACATCGCTGACTCCGGCACATGTTTTGCCGTCAGCATTTATTTTGTATAAATTCACATTTCCAGAAAAACACGGGGAGTCTTTTGTAACATCGCATAGCGAAAGCTCTGCTCAATTAAGTTGTGGAATAAAAATCTTTTTTTAAATTAAATATTGATTTTTTTTATTAAACAAGAGCGCACCTCTTGTAACTCGTGCAACTACAATGTTGCATTCCAACTACAGTGCGTGAAAACGATCATGGGACACACACCACATATTCTTTATGCTACGACCAATACAACCAGACGAAAAGTTATATAATTAAATACTAAAAAATCATTTACCCTCTAAAGGCTTTGTTGGTGTTTATATACCAAGCGAAAACTCTTTCAAACAATTCCAAGATACATACCTTAAATGGGTGACGCCCCATAATCCAATTAAAATAGTCAAAAGTCCCTACCTTTTATTTGATTGTGACGACAAAGGCCAAATTCAGGAAGAAATCAACAGAGAACATTTGAGACACGATGGCCACGATGGCACAGAAGAAGATTATCAAAATATTAAAACAAAATACTACTATCCGAATTTAAAACAAGTAATAACACAACTTATGAACAACTGTGAAATTTGTAATTTAGCTAAGTATGACAGAAAACCTTTTAATCCTCCGTTTCTGAAATCTACAATTCCTAATAAACCAAACGAAATTATCCACATGGACATCTGGTACATGAACGAAAATTCCATGTACATTATTTTTATTGATAAATTTTCCAAATTCGCTCAATTAGTGCCTTTTAGGTCTAGAACCTGGATAGAATCACGTAAATTCATACCTTTCCGTAAACGACAAACCCCAACTCATAATAACTGACAATGAATCCGCCTTTCAACATAATTTAAAACAATTCTTACAAAATGACGGAATCGAAACTCATTTTTGCATCCCCGGTATAAAAACAGAAAATACCGATATTGAAAGATTTCATAATACACTAAATGAATATCTAAGATTAATAATTGAGCAGAATAAACGCGATAAAACTAAACCTGTTTGCGCAAAAGAGGCAACCAAATTTTATAATCAATCTAATCACAGTACAAGTAAAGAAAAACCGCAAAATTAAAAAAAACGGAACGATATTACCCGATAAGTTTTCAGAAATAAGAAAAAGAATAGAAGAAATATAAGATCAATTCTATTTTGTGGGAATTTGACAATAAATAAACGATGTTTTGTTGCTCTGTAAAAACAAGCTTTTCCTTTTTTATTCACTATTTACATATCTTACAAGCTAATTACAAACATAAAATCTTACCTATAAAAACAAGGAAACGACAATTAAAGTTTATTATCTAAATTGACAATTTCCCTATTCTCTATCAAATTATTATCAGTTTAATTCTAACTTAACCTGTCACAACAGATGAACTTCGTCTGCACGTCGTCTCTCTCTAGAACAAATCCGCAAAGCATACTTCGTCATATCGGCCGCGCGTATAGATTTCGAGTTTACCGACAGAGCGCGGTAAAATTTAAACTAGGGAAAATATATTTTTCTTACATCACCCTTCTTTGGAAGAAAATTTGCGCAAATTTTTCTTAAATTGAAATTACTTTTCTTCTTTACCTCTTCTTTCTTTTTATTCTGGATAAGGAATGAGTTTTGTAATATGAAAAAGGTTTGATTCCTTCTTTTTGTGTCCAGTGTTCACTTTATAAATTGAGTTTGATATTTTTTCAACGATTTGATAAGGACCAATTTTCAATTCATCTAATTTTCTTCTATTCAGTTTGTTACCATTGTCCACGTACACCCAATCTCCTTCGTTAAACTGATGGTTTATTCTGTTTTTGTCAAAAGGGTCCTTATTGTAGTTATGGATTTTTATTGTGTTTTTCAATGCTTTTTCTCTGTCAAGTAACCAATTGTCTTTTGTTGTATTTTTCCTCAGTTCTTGTGGTCGAACTGATATTTCTGTACCGTATAATAGGTACTTTGGTGTGAAATCTGTAACCGAGTGTTCCGTCTCATTGTATTTTTTCACGAGCTCTTGTGCTATTGTCGTCCATGCAATCTTTTTCTCTGATTCATTTATTTTACATCGCATTTTCTTGATTAGTGTCTGATTTAATCTTTCATTTAATCCGTTAGAAAAGGCAGCATCAACTGCTGTAAATACTGGGTATGGTTGGAGAGAAGCGTCTCAATTTCATCAATTTTCGTATTTCCATTTACTAATTTCACGAAATCATTCGCATTCTGAGTTTTTGAAGTTATGATAAACGCATATCGGGTGAAATGATCCACCAGCAGATGTAGATATTTTTTTGTTGATCTGGAAACACCAAAGCCGCCAATCGTATCGATGGAGATTATCTCGTAAGGCTTCTTCGCTGGGCACAGTTGTGATAGCAAACCAAATTTTTCACGGCCTCTAGTCTTATTTTTAATGCAAACTTCACAGCTTCTACAAATTTTCTTTACGTTTTTCGTTAAATTTATGGCTGTGTAGTGCGGACCGACTTTTTTTGCATTTGATTCATCCAATGTGACAAAAGCTTTCATGTATGATCTTCAGGAGACTGATGCTTAGTTCTTCTGAAAGGATTATTTTTTCTCTCTTTCTTACTTTTTTAAAGTATACGGCATTTCTCTCAATCAGGCTATTTTTCTTTTTTTGAATTTCTTAATTTTTTCTTTGGTCTGATTGTATGTCTCTCAAACTAATTAAGTTTAAAATTTTTAATTGATCTTCATTACTCTCTTCTGGATCTAATACAAGATTTCTACTTAAGCAATCCGCCTCTACATTTTCTTTTCCAGGATTGTATTCTATAGTGAAGTCATACTGTGACAAATAATAAGCTAAGTCAGCCAGTTCCGCGTCTGGTCTCGCTTTTAAGTTTGAGTTTTCCAGCGTTTTATGGTCTGAAAGAACTTTGAATTTCTTTCCAATTATCCAGTATTGCCAGTATCTAATCGCTTCTTTTATAGCTAAACATTCCAAATATATAGGTTTCTTTTCCTTTTGATATTCATTAAGTTTTTTCGAGAAATATGCTACTGGTTTTCTCTTTCCATCTGGTTGTATTTGTTTAAAAACTGCCCCAATACCTTCTAAAGATGCATCAGTGTAAATTTCAATTGATAGTTTATCGTCAAAAATTTCCAGTACTGGTTGAGAGCATAACATTTCTTTTATTTTTTGCAACGTTTCTTGGCATTCTTCGAAACAAACAAATCTTTTATTCTTTCTCAGTAAGCTGTGTAATGGATATGATAAAATTGCACTTTTTGGAATGTATTCATGATAGAAATTGATCTTTCCCAGAAAGTGTCTTATGTTTTTCTGCGTTTTTGGCACTGGGAAGTTTTTGATTGATACTAAATTGTCTGTTAATGGTTTTATGCTATTATTCTGGATTATGTGTCCAAGGTATTTTGCAAAATCAGCTGCAATATTACATTTTGTAAATTTCAATATAAATCTCTTTTTTTTATTGCATCAAAAATCAGCGTTATATGTCCAATATGTTGTTTAAAAGTATTGGAAAATATCAGTGTGTCGTCGATATAGTTCACCGCAAAATTTGTTAATCTGTATTTTCTCAGAACATTACTCAAAATTCTGTGGAAAATTGCTGGTGAAGTCGTTAGTCCAAACGGAAGACAAGTCCATTGAAAGTGCCCCGTTTGCGTAACAAATCCCGTCTTTCCTCTGTCTTCAATACAAAGAGGTATCGACCATAAAGCTGAGTTTATATCTAAAATCAAAAAGAATCTACAATCTCTCGTTTTAATCACTAAATGCCTGTGGTACCACTATTTTATTTAGATCTCTGAAGTCAACGCATAATTTCGATTTTTTCTTTTATTCTTTGCAAAAATAGAATTATATTTTTCCATCAGCTTACTTATCTCGTATTTTTGCATGTCGTCAAGGTAATCTGTTTTTATTTCGGACCATCTTTTACCTGTTGTAGATTCAATACCTGCTGCAACATTTAAGGAAGTGTATCATTAGTCATCTGACTTTCATTTGCACTAGCAGGTGGTTCATTGTCCCTCAAAAACAACATTTCCATCATCATCCCAGTACGTTTTTTTATATCCTCCGTAATGCTGAAACATACGTTTCTTCTTTAGTGTCTTCTCTTTAACCCGCGAATGGTGACGCATATGTCTGTGAGACCGGTTTCGTAGATAACATAGAATGATTTCTTAATCCTTTGCCGATTCTGGCTGTAATTTTGCATAGCTACCTGATCGGACATCACCACTTGATAGTTGATCAAGTAACGGTAACGTGAGTGCGAATTCAAGAGATAAACCCTAAACCGATCTGTAGGACCGACGTCACCATTTACGTAAGTGAAATGATTCAATTGAGTTTTTTTACATGTGTGGTCACTTGAGTATGCTATGTATTGGCTGGCATTTTTCTACGAGGAAGTTTATACCAGATCAGCAAATGATTCAAATGTAGTATCTCAAATTTTACCTATAAATGAATTGATTAAGGATGATCTCTCATATGTCTAAAAATAATAATTGTGCATAATTTTGCGTACCTTTTGTTGTGGTGGACTTGAAAACACGTATCGAGTACATATGGTCCGCAACAAAACGCAAGCCAAATGTACAAAGGACTTTCAGACAAAAACATCATCGTATGTGATCCTTACATAATATTGTATAATCATCCACAATTTTAATCCGAAACCCTTTTATTTGCGAATACAATAAGCCATATTGTGCAATACAGTTTCAGTGGAAAGTGAATGAAAGTTCCAATAATTTTGTGGCTTATTATTTACTCAATGACTTAAAACATTTTAAGTTTTTTGAAGATTGCTTAATCTTCAAACTGTATCCAAGGCTGTTTTGAGTAAAATAATGACATGTTAATTATTTAGATTTAAACTTAAAAATATGTGTATGAAAATAACATAATTTTTTAGTGTTGTAGGGGAATTTTATTATTATTAATAAACGTGATGTGATGTAATAATTTTTTGTGTTTTATTATACTTTAACCTTGTATTTTTTAAGTGCAATTTGCTACACTTACAGAAATTGTGTTATTTTGGATTGATCTTCACTCGAAAATTTCGGTCTGTGAGACCGACGTCACCAACTATGTAAGCTCCGCCCGATGAAGGATGCGCCCAATGGAGTCCCCTATGCACCAGTGATACCCACAACCACTGGTACTTGCATTTCACCATGGTTAACGACTGCCACGAATATTTCACCAGACAGGAAGCAGTCACAGCATTTCCTCCGCATCGAGACACAACGTTTGACCAAACCAGTTCCCAAAGCTCGGAAAGCTATGATGGGATCAACTGCCCAGCTGAGTGGGCATTGATCACCGACACGGAAAAAACGGGACTAGGCTTTTGCAGAAATAGGATTGCGGGAGCAGCTGACGGGGCTTTTTTACGTCGATCGCTTGTGCGTAGCTGCGTTGGTTTTTGGACGTCGGTCTGGCGTTCAGTGCGAAGATGCGTTGTTTTTTCACGTGGGTGTTTGGTTCAGTGCGAAGCGGCGGTTTTCTTTTACGTCGATCTTGTGGTTCGAGTGCGAAAACGAGCGACTCCAACCAACCCAACCCCCACGACATCGACCACGACAACGAAGGAAGAAGAATTCGGCCAATAGGAGGGGTGGAGCGAAATTTAAAAGGACGGCGGATCAGGGTCGGCTGCGGTGCAGGAGTGGTGAGCGTTAATCAAATTTAGCCGTAACAATAAATCAGTCTTGTTTTATCCTGCACAAATAGCACAAGTGTTCTTACCTTCACACTTGTTAGTCTTATGATTGTATTTCTGACACTTATAGCATCTTGTTACATTGTTATCTTCTGTAGCGAGGTAAGAGCCAAAGTCTATGTTCACGTGCTGATTATTCAGCCTTTTAAACATTGGGCCATTAACTTCTAGTATGGCCAGCCATTTTCCATTTCGCATTTGACGCGTATGTACCATATTTAACTTGGCATTATTATCAATGGAGTGATTGAGATTTTTAATTTCCTCGTTCAACTCCTCCGATGTGTATTTTTTGTGGAGCCCTTTGATGACCAGTCGAGGTGCACGTTCCGCTGTTACTCCAATCTGGTAGGTATTGTTGAGGTTATTTTTTACTTCTTGCATCAATTTTTCCGTGTTTTGTGCCGAGTCAGTTTTTATTATCCTTCTTCCATTTTTAATGGTTTCGCCATCATTATTGGGACCTTCATGGTTGCTGGCTTTATATGAGTCCGCAATTCTTCCAAAGTTTTCTCAGCAGATTGTTCCTTTTTAGGTCCTAGAATTATGCCTCTTTGGTCATTTCTCTCCTTATTACGTTCGCTATTATCTTGCCTAGCGACTTCAGCATACGATATTTTTTTAGCCTTATTGGATTTGTTTTCTCATATTTTCTCGATTTTTTTGCATGCTCTTAGTGTTTCCTTTTGCAATTTAAATTCTGCTAGCACGTCTGTCTCGAAACCTTTGTTAAATTTTTCATTACAAATAGTGCAGAACCATTTACATTTTTCACCAAGTTTAATGAACATTTCATAGTTCTCCACAGTATATTTTAGGCATCTAATGTGATGCCATTTGCCACAGGCATATTCACACTGCAACGCTTTGTCCTCCTTCACCACTTCTTTTCGACAGAGTCCACACTTATCTTTTTTCAGGCATAATTTATACATTCGCTGTAGCTCAGCATGAAAAAGTTGCCACAATGTTGGAAAGCTTTGCTGCTGCAAAAAACGCTTCAGAGCTATATGAAAATTCTAAAGCTAAATTCCAAAAATTTCAAAATGTAAGAGGTAATTCTCTTTGTGAAGAGCGAAATTCGCTTCTCACAAAGGAAAGCGGCGACCGTGAATTGTTGATGATGTTGGTATTAAATGCAAACCGAAAATAAAACGTTTTCTGGGCAGAAATACTTATCTTGTATCTCCAAGTTTTTGTGACACACTCTAACTTTTCACTATTCACTTTTAAGCGAGAATGTTTTTAGGTGTTTAAATTTGAAGAAACCAGTTTGAAAATTATAACTTTTCCGCACTTATGCTATTCACAGCCACTCTCTCTCTCTCAGACACAGTCCAAAATTCCATTATTAATAAAACCAGTAAAAAAGAATCATGTTATCATTGATATCCAATTTAGTGAAATTTTTTGAAAAGCAATGAACAAATATTTGTCGTAATTGGAAATTGTAAAAATGTAAATAATTTTGGTATTTCTAAATCTAACGAAATTACGGATATCACGAACACCTCTTGCAAACCGAATTTAATGAGAAGTCTTACAGCCATCTGCAATAGAACCAGTAACGCACACATACCAACAGTCGAAGAGATCGCATGAAGCACCACATTGTTAAACCAATTCGCCGGTACAATCGAAGTCGAGCAATTAACCCATAAGCTGAACGGAACTTAACTAATAAAAGTCCATAATACTAGCATTTCAGTGAACGGAAGGACCTTCGTAAATCACGAAGCTACGGTAATGAATACTTTACCTGCTATTCTGCAACCATCGCCAGAAAGCAATGCATACCAGGAAGTACTATCTTTGGAAATGATGAAGGATCTCAACATCAATAACACCAGCGAAATCCAATTAGTGCGTACGGAAACTAGTACACACCAAATGGTGACCTGCTGAGTATTTAACATAATGGGATTTTACCTTACAACCTTCATTATCTGTAAAGCATGCTCGAGATTAGCTAAATCTACTCCTACAACGATCGAGATAATGCAAGCACCAGGTCTACCATCAGTACTAGAGGTGCAGCAAGTTCCGGAGCTACCACCACCTGTTCCAACACCATCCGCATCTCCGATATCCGAACTACGAATGTAAGATTCAACGACATTGAATTCTTTTGACGAATGGAGAACCATCGTACTTAAAGGTGGTCGAGTTAGCACCTGCAGGCGCCACCAATTAATGCTGACGCTACGACTACATTGCTTCCGTAAGTGGATCAATGCAATTCCACGATCGTTGCTGGCGCACCGATTTTTCCCTAGTTTTAGAGCTAATTGTACCATTAGTCTAAGTTAGTTTTTTGTAATCAATAAATCAATAAACAACGGGCTCAGCCCTAATCATATTTTTATTATTTATATTTATTTGTAAATTTATTGACTTTCATATTTATATAGATATATTATATGTCCACAGCTGGGTGTATACATTAAAGTAATATAGATTTTTTTAAATGGCAGAACATTCAACTAATGTAAAATATTGAGCTACGTACATCACATTGTATTGATGCCGGCAAGCAAATGTTCTCCACGATTACTGTGTATCATCAATTTCTGGTTCGTGATGGAATTGTAATTGTAGTTGTCTACTACTTAAATCGACAACGTACAACGTTGTTATTCGTACTATTATTCGTATTTTCATTTGTAAAAACTCGCAGCATATTTCCTGAAAGAAAGGGTGCTAAAGCCTGATTGTGCTCCGGGCCGCACTAAATGGTGCTACGTTACTGCAAAAGATTATCTTAAAACATTTTTGCATATACCCGATGCGTTCGGTTTTCATGAAAACACTTTACAGCCATAGTATCTTAGGCCTGCGACCAACTGCGATGAGACAATCTATGTTTTACCCAGCTATAGAGACTAAACTTCAATTCAACGATAATCATTCATGTAGATGGTACATTAATTTACCATGCAAAAATCATGAATAAATTCGGCGCATTTGTTTTCCAAGAAATAATCAACACTCCAGTGATATGAAACTCGATGACGCGGGCAAGCTCAGCTAAAATAAATGATCATCTACAAAATATGGTTTTATTCATAGGATCTTCGACTGTCAGTTCAGATTATTAGGGGGGAAATGAAGAGCTGTTAGTAAATATTCGAACTCATAAGATTACAGAATGAAATGTTTTTAAAGTTGTCATATGTCCAATAACGTAAAAATAGACAGAGAAGACAAAAACTGAATCTCTCGAAAAGAAACAAAAAAATTAAGTGACGGCGAATGGCTATTGTTTGGTCAGATCAGTATTGTTTTGTTAACCGAAAAAACGAGACGTCAGATTCTTATGATCAAAAAATTTCTAACGCGCAGTGTTGTGTATTAAATATTTCTCTCTTAACGCGTGATTTCTATCCCTTCGTGGCACAGTTTTCATTTGTAAGCATTCATTTCATCAAACGATACCGCAAACTTACGACAAAATTAACTAAAAGTAAATTCCAAATGCATGTGAAAATAATAATAAAATAAACAATAAATAAATTTTACACAAACTTGCCACACAACATTTGTGACATTCATGGATGTGGAACCATCTAAGAATCCAGTTTTCGTCTATCTTTTTTT